>CAJQZM010000092.1:0-43358 GCA_907164665.1 Colias nastes | reverse complement strand
CAACGTCACGGAAGGCTATCTGGAAGGCAAGGCCACGTTGCTGCGCACTGTGTTTCTGGCCAAGGATCTGACGATCGATGCCCAGGGGCGTTACTCGTCCTACAGCACCTTCGGTGGCACCAAGAACTGGAAGGCTTCGATCAACTGGGCCCCTATTCAGGATATCCGCTTCCGCGCCACCATCGGCACGTCCTATCGTCAGCCGAACGTGTATGAACTCTATTCGGGCGGTAGCCTCGGTTACGCCTCGGCCACCGATCCCTGCGCACAGGCTGGTTCCTATGGTTCGCTTTCGGCCAATGTCGTGGCAAATTGCGCCAAGCAGGGCATCAATACCTCTACATTCGTTGCGGCCAATTCCGGGCAGGTGCCGACGCTTTACGGCGGTAACGCTGCGCTGAAGCCCGAAACGGGCCGCACCTATACGGTGGGTACGGTCATCACCCCGCGCTGGGTGCCGGGTCTTTCGGCCTCGGTCGAATACTGGCACTATACGATCAAGAACATGATCTCGTATCTGAGCTCGCAATATATTCTCGACCAGTGCTACACGGGAGCCAGTTCGAACTACTGCAACAACATTACGCGCGTTTCGAGCACGAACCAGCTGAATTCGGTCACCGATTACTACGCCAATATCGGCGGTCTGCGGACGAGCGGTATCGATTTCGATCTCGATTATCGTATTCGCGTAACGCGCAGGGACGTGGTGACGCTGGGCAATAATTTCCAGCAGCTTATCAGCTATCTGCAGCAGAACGAGCCGGGCGGCCAGTGGTATAACTATGCCGGTCGCCTGATGTACCAGTCGGGAACGGGTCAGCCGCGCGTGCGTGACTATGCCACGGTCAACTGGCAGCATGGCAACTGGGGCGTCACCTATATGATGAAATATACGGGTGGCATGGTCTGGAATAACGGATCGCAGGATCTCAGCACGGCGCTTGGCTACGGCCGCTACAAGACGCCGGGTATCTTCTCGCATGACGTCTCGGTCAATTATCGCCTGAACCGCTGGACCTTCACGGCTGGCGTAAACAATCTGTTCGACAAGCAGCCGCCGTTCGTGGCCGATGCCTCGACGAACAGCGCCGCAGGACTTTATGGCGATCTGTATATGGGTCGTTATGTGTTCCTTCAGGCCGGGGTCAATTTCTGATCCTGAAAACCTGTGGCCCTGTGGCGCAGTTCGTGCCACAGGGTCGCGCCCGATCTGACCTGCGGTCGCAGGAGCGTTCCCGGCTGTGCGAAACCGCTCGCTTCAGAGGCTAGACGCGATAGGATTCATGCCCGGTCACGATGGGCGTTTGCGCCTCGCGATAATTGCTGCCGCTTCGTGCGCGGTGATTGTCGATCACCGAATAGACCAGCCCCTCGCTTTCAGCATCGAAGACCCTGTGAGCGAAAAGGCTGCGCACCGGATAGATGGCCTTGGTATAGGCGTGCGGACCGGTGATGTTGAACGTGGTTACCGCCCCCACACCGTGGACCTCCGGGCGGTAGGTCGCGATCTTTGTCATGACCAGCTGTATGACGCGTCGCAGAAAGGGGTGACCGGGCCGCGCGATCAGGAACCATTGCTGGTATTCGCCACCCGGCACATAGGCAATCGATGCGCCCAAGCCCCAGCCCTTATGCCGGCCCGAGCCTGACATGTTCCATTGCGAGAGCAGATATTCATCATCGGAACGCAGGATCGTATCGAGCGGTCGGCTCATGGTCGATTTCAGGTCGAGATAGACGCCGCCCAGTCGATAGATCAGCAGATAGCGGAAGAAATCGGCCTTTGCCGCGCCGTACTCCGCCCCGATCATGAGATAGAGTTTCAGCACGTCCCAGCCATATTCATCCGACACGAACTGGTAGCGTGCGGCCTCGTCCCACAGGGTCATCTCCCATCCGGGATTGAGCTGTGCCGTGCGGGCAATATTGGCTCTGATTTCGGGATCCAGCGTCGCCACGTCATTGCAGATGAAGTGCAGTCTGCGCGGAATGGGAGAAAAATCATGCCGTGCAGGAGCGATGACAGGAAAGCGCCTCAGGGCAAGGCAGGTCAGTTCGCTCCAGCTGGCCCGTTCCATAACGAGGTCGCGCGAGCCATCGGGCGCATGAGACCATGGCAGGCCGGAGGCATCGCGCAGTTGATACAGGGCGGGAGCGATCTGGAACAATGTCAGACCTGCCGGAGAATTGATCATGACGCGCCGCGACGGTTCGATCCCGATCAGGGGCCGATCCGTATCTTCCAGAACCGTTCCACGCAGAAGCGGCCCGTCTGGCTCGAGCGCATCGCCGAACAGGGTGATGAGCGCCGTTTCCGTCATGTTCGGGGTTCCTCTGCCTCCGGAGTGGGCGTGTGCGGCAAGAACGCGCCGATCTGTCTGACGGCCTCGGCCAGACTGACCCGCTCGACCGAGACACCATCGGGGAAGGCGGATAGCAGGCGCGATGGCATGCGGCGGTCGAGTATGACAAACACACCGCGATCATCCCCTTTGCGTATGAGCCGACCGAAAGCCTGACGCAGCTTCATGCGTGTCAGGCGATCGTCGTAATCGCGTGGATCGTCGGGTGAAAGCGCCTTGCGCCGTTCGCGATGCAGGATATCGGGGCGTGGCCAGGGTGTGCGTTCGAACACCACCAGTCTCAGGGCCTGTCCCGGTACATCCACCCCATCGCGCATCGCATCCGTTCCGAGCAGGCAGGAATGCAGCTCCGTTCGGAAGATATCGACCAGCGTGGCATTGTCCATTGTGTCGACATGCTGCGCATAGAGCGGCAGACCGGTCTCTTCCAGAGGCGCGGCAATGCGCTGATGCACGGCGCGCAGGCGCGAGATGGCGGTAAACAGACCCAGTGCGCCACCTTCAGACGCCAGAAACAGCAATCGATAAGCGCTTGCCAGTGCATCGAGATCGTTTGGCGGCACATCGGTCACGATCAGCGCACGTGTCTGATGGGCGTAGTCGAACGGACTGAGCAGCGAAGCCCGCAGCGGCGGCTTGATGAAATGGGGCGTACCGAGACGGGTTTCTGCCGATTGCCAGCTTTGCTCGACAAGACGCGGATCCGGGCCGCTTTCGCCGCCAATCGGGGTCTGGTCGCGCAACGTGGCCGAGGTGATCAGCATGCCATGTGCCGGTCCCTGCATGACCGAGGCGAAAGGAATGGTCGGGTCGCGCCAGTGCCGGTGCAGCCCTATATCGGTCTCGCCCTGACGGCCGGGCAGAAACTCGGCGCGTATCAGGTCGATAAACGCCTTGCCTTTGGCATCGTCCGGTTCGAGCACGGTGTCGAGCATCGCGATCCAGCCCTCCACCCGTGAAATGGCGCGCCTGCGTATCGAGCGTATCATCGCCTCGATACGCAGGCGCTGGGCGGCTTCGAGCGCGTCATCGGGCTCGCTGAGCAGGGCCTTGAGACGCTCGACAAGTGTTTCCAGCGGCGAGAGCAGGCGCCTGAGCGCGGTATCGAGTGGATATGTCGCTTCTTGCAGGACTTCACCCGCGGGATGCAGCTCGCATTCCGACGCATCCTGCCGGGGCGAGCCGATCCGGCGGGCCTCAAGCTGGGCCCGCAATGCGCGGAAGAACTGTTCCGATGCATTGACGACCAGATCGGGCACGACCGGCTGATCGGAATCGTCCTCGCCATTCAGGCGCCCGAGCCAGCCGGGTGCGGGCAGGGCGTGAGCAGCGGTCAGGATGGCATCCAGAGGGGCTTCCAGTGCGGGGGAAGTGGCAACGAGATCCTCAAGACGACGTCGAAGCCCGCGTGCGCGCGAACGACTGCCTTCCGCGCCGAGCAGCCAGCGTCGCAGTTCTGCGGCTTCCAGCCCCGACAGGGCGAGAGAGAAGGCGCTGTCCGCGGCCTCGGGCAGGTGGTGCCCTTCGTCGAAGAAATAGCGCGTGGGAAGCTGGTCCTCGTCGGGCACGTCGTCGCGCGCGAGGCTGGACCAGCTGGCCTGGGACAGCACAAGGGCATGATTGGCGATAACCAGACGTGCGCCGCGTGCGCGACGTATGGAATGCTCGACAAAACAGGTCTGGTAATGCGGACAGGCACCGTGAATGCATTCGCCGCGACGATCGGCCATGCCGTAAAGCGTGCTGCTGCCGAAGATATCGCCGAACCAGCCCGGCAGATCGCCGCCCATGAGATCGCCGTCTTCCGTGGCTTCGGCCCAGCGTGCCAGCATGGAAAGGCCGATCAGGGCGGTGGGCGAGGGGCTGGGGCGCGAGGCCAGCGTATTGACGGCGTCTTCCATGTTCAGAAGGCAGAGATAGTTTTCCCGGCCTTTGCGCAGCACGACGGTTTCGCGCCGTTCGGCATCGTCCGGATAGAGGCGTCGCAATTCCTGCTCGATCTGGCGTTGCAGATGACGCGTATAGGTCGAAATCCAGACGGGGCCGTCATTCTGCTCGGCCCAGACGCTGGCCGGTGCAATATAGCCCAGTGTCTTGCCGGTTCCGGTTCCGGCCTCGGCCAGCACGATTTCTGGAATGCCCGCGCCTTCGCGTGGGGCAAGCGCATGGGTGACAGCAGAGGCATAATCGGCCTGGCCCGGACGCGTTTCGGCACCCTCGCCGAGAATGCGCGTCAGGCGAAGGCGTGCCTCGGACGGGCTGACCGGTCGACTGCCCGGCGGTGGGCGCTGGGCCATTTCCTCCCACCGTGGCAGGCGACGCCATACGCGCAGGGCCTCGTAGGGGTGACGCTGCTGGCTCGGGCTTGTCTGGAGTACGTCTTCGACAAAGCCGGCCCATGCCCATCCGGCACGCGAAAGCAGCGGGAGCAATGCCGAGAGGGTATCGGCTTCGCGCGTTTCGGTCAGTGTTACGAGGGCAGCGCGCAGACGCTCCAGAATGAGGTGGAGGAAATCGGCCTCGCACGGATCGGGTACCGTCAGGCCGAGTGCCATGCCCATACCGCGTGCCGTGGGGACGACAGGACGGGTGGGGAAAATGAACAGGAAGAGTTCGAGCAGATCGAACCAGGGTACCGGTTGCCCCGGGGGTGTCAGATTGAGGCGCCTGATCGTGGCAGGCCCGTGGATCAGCATCGGCGGGGGCAGGGTTGCCAGCATGGCCGCTGCATCCTGCGCGCCGAGTGCAAGCAATTCGCCATCCGGTGTCAGGATCGATGCCTGCGCCCGCGTGGTGATCAGGGCGGGAGCGTCATAAGGCGAGGCGCGTGAAGGAGTGGGCATCGCCGCCAGCATAGACGGAGTTGCCCCGGCCCGCCAGCAAGCTCTTGCATCGAACGTCCGCACGAATGCCTTGCACCCAAGGCGCAGGCTCCGCATGGGCGTCGGAACGATAAAGAGCGGGAACGAAGAGGCGGGGGAGGCCTTCCGCGCTTTGTGTGTCAGGCAATGCAGGGTCGTGAAACCTAGGGAGACCGGTCACGCGTCGCAGTCGATCCGTATGGCACATGCCAACTTGCTTGACCCGGGACGGAACTATTTCTAGTTTTCGTCCAATCATGTCTGACTCCGCACACAACACCAGCATCCTCCCTCCCGACGCTCCTGCTCTGCCGAAAGCCTGGCCGTTCGAGGAGGCGCGAAAAATTGCGGCCCATGTCGAGGCGCGTGGTGGTGAAGAGCCGGCTCTGCTCGAAACGGGTTATGGACCCTCCGGTCTGCCGCATATCGGTACGTTCGGCGAGGTGGCGCGCACAACCTGGGTGCGTCTGGCCTATGAGCGCCTGACCGGGCGCAAGACGCGCCTTCTGGCGTTCAGCGACGATATGGACGCCCTGCGCAAGGTGCCGACCAATGTTCCCAACCAGGAGATGCTGGCCGAGCATCTGGGGCTTCCGCTGAGCCGTATCCCGGATCCTTTCGGCCGTTTCGAGAGTTTCTCGGCACATAACAATGCCATGCTGTGCGAATTCCTCGACCGTTTCGGCTTCGAGTACGAATTCGCTTCGGCGACCGATTATTATACCTCCGGCCGTTTCGATGCGGCGCTGCGCCGCATGCTTGAAGTGCATGACGAGGTGGTGGCGACCATTATCCCGACGCTCGGCGCTGAGCGTCGCGCGACCTACTCGCCCGTGCTGCCCATCCATCCGCGTACGGGCCGCGTCATGCAGGTGCCTGTGCTGAAGGTCAACCCTGTTGCGGCAACCGTGCAGTGGAAAGACCCGGAAACGGGGGAGGCGTTCGAGACCTCTGTGCTGGGTGGCCATGCCAAGATGCAGTGGAAGGCCGACTGGGCCATGCGCTGGTACGCACTGGGCGTCGATTACGAAATGTCCGGCAAGGACCTGATCGACAGCGTCAAGCTTTCGAGCAAGATCTGTCGTATTCTGGGCAAGGCTCCTCCGGCCGGTCTGACCTACGAACTCTTTCTCGATCAGAACGCCCAGAAAATAAGCAAGTCCAAGGGGAACGGTCTGTCGATCGAGGAATGGTTGCACTACGCGCCGCCAGAGAGCCTCGCACAATACATGTTCAATCAGCCGACACGCGCCAAGCGTCTGTTTTTTGACGTCATCCCGCGCGCAATGGACGAATATCTCGCCAATCTGGACAAGGCGGTAGCGACCGAGGACGAAACGACGCTGCGTGCCAATCCCGCATGGTTCATTCATGGCGGCACGCTCGACACGGGGCTTTCCAGCCCGGTGTCGTTTACGGCGCTGCTGAACCTGGCCTCGGTGGCGAATGCCGAGAACAGCGAGACCCTGTGGAAATTCCTCCGTCGTTACGACCCGAGCCTTTCGCCGGAGACCCATCCCTATGTGGATCGTCTGGTCGGTCACGCGCTGGTTTATTTCAAGGAATTCGTGCGTCCCGCCAAAACGTTCCGTGCGCCTACCGAGCTCGAACGTGTAGCGCTTCAGGATCTGGCTGACGCCTTGAAACTGGCCGATCCCGGACTATCTCCTGTCGAGGTTCAGGATATCGTCTTCGAAATTGGTAAAAAGCACCAGATCCAGCCGCTGCGCGCCTGGTTCGGTTGCCTGTACGAGGTATTGCTCGGCCAGACGGAAGGACCGCGTTTCGGTATTTTCGCATCGCTTTTCGGACTTCCCGAGACGGTTGCGCTGATTGAGAATGCCCTTGCGCGTGACGATGCTGCGGAAAGCGCAAAAAGCGACGCTGCACCGGGCGAAGCCGGATAATAGTCGAGACAAAGACGATCAGCTGCCTTGATTTGATTGAGGGTTCATGACCGTTCAGGAACAAACCACCGACTGCTGTGAAGAAGGCGAGGCGAAACCTGCCAGTGGATGGCGGCGCGTGGCTTCGCGCCTGCCTGCGCTCTTGGGGCTCGTTCTTCTGGTGGCCGCGATCTATGTCATCCAGAAAGAGCTCAAAACGCTCTCTTTGTCCGAGATACGCTCTGCATTTCAGGCAATTCCGGCTCAGGCGCTGCTTGCTGGCGTTCTCTGCACGGTTCTGTCCTATTTCATCCTGTCGTTTTATGACCGGCTGGCCTGCTATCATATTGGTACGAAGCAGTCGTTTCTGCGCACGGCGTTCGCTTCGTTCTGCTCCTATGTGCTTTCGCACAATCTCGGCTGCTCGGCCATTTCGGGTGCCGCCGTCCGTTTTCGGCTCTACCGGAACTGGGGCGTTTCACCAGGCGGCATAGCCCAGATCATCGCCTTTTGTTCGACCACCTATCTCCTGGGCGCGCTGGCGTTGATCGGTGGCGTTTTCCTGTTCGAGCCCGGGCATATCCCGCTTGTCGGTCATCTTCCCCATATCGCCCTGCAGATAGGCGGCGCTGTGGCATGGCTGGCTGTGCTGGCCTATCTGGTCGTATCCCTGCGTTTTCGTCAGATGCGCATCTGGCGCTATACGCTCGACGTGCCCGGTTTCGGTGTGGCGGTCGCGCAGGTTGTCGTCAGCGCCGCCGATATGGCGATGACGGCCCTTATCGCGTTCGTCCTGCTGCCGCCGGAAGCTGCGATCGGTTTTCCGGCCTTTCTCGCGATCTACATTGCATCATACACGGCAGGTCTTGTGGCCAGCGTCCCTGGCGGTCTTGGCGTGTTCGACGGGGCCATGCTGCTGGCGCTCGGTCCTTATCTTCCTGCGCCTCAGATCCTCGGCGTCGTGCTCACTTTCCGCCTGTTTTACTACATTATCCCGCTTTTTCTGGCGGGTGGCATGTTTGCTGCTCATGAACTGTTTCTGCGCGGCGATGCAGCCTGGGCACGGCGCCATGGCGCAGCCGCAGCGGATGCGATCCGTCGCCCCAGTCAGGTAGTGCGTGAATCCGAGGCCGATTTCTCCGTAACCGTCGCCACGGGCGTTGTTGCAGGAACGGGTATCCTGCTCGTTTTCTATGCCGTTGCGGTGCCGGCACCGTTGCGCGGTACACCCTTCGCGCATCTCATGCTCCAGGTCGCCGAATTTCTGCTTTGCCTGACGGGGGTGATGCTTGTGGGAGTGGCTGCCGGGCTTGCCCAGCGTGTAACAGCTGCGTGGCGCGCTGCGCTGACACTGCTCGGACTTGCCATTCCTCTTGTGATCCTCAGGGAAGGCCCTCTGGCGATACCGCTTTGCCTGATGATGGTCATGTTTCTGATCGCGCCGTTTCGTGCGTGCTACTATCGCAAGGCCCGGCTGTTTTCAGAGCCACTGAGTCCGGCTTTGATGGCACCCGTCACGCTCTGGATTATCAGTCTTGCGAGTGTCGGCCTGTTTGCGCTGCGCCATCATCTCGGCCACGCCTGGTGGCGCTCCCTGATTTATGACGCGCATACATCGGTCGTGCGTTGGGCCTTGGGTGTTTCTGCGCTGCTTGGCATTTTTGCCGTCATCCAGATGCTGAGACGAAGCCATGTGCTCGTGCGCCCTTGGGACAGGGAGAGCGAGACTCTCTATCGCAATCTTGCGCATGCTCTGGAAGAACTGGGGCCGAGACGCCCCAGCGGGCTCATTCTCGACGATAACGGGCGCGCAGGTATCCCGTTTCTGCGGACGGGACAATTCATTATCGGGGTGGGCGACCCTGCCGGCGCGGAAACCGAATGCATCGCAGCGATCTGGCGGTTGCGCGATCTTGCGCTCGAAGAAGGGCGCCACCCGGTCTTCATCAAGGTCGGTCAGGCCCTTCTCGGTGTCTATCATGATATCGGCATGACCGTCTGCCCGAACGGCCCGGGGGAAAGCGGCGCCCTGTGCTGCCTTGCTCAGGACCTTCAGGCGGTCAAGGCTGTTCTCGGCAGTGAGCACAGGCGCCTCAAGCGCCTGCTGAACACAAAGAATTTTCTGAGCGTCAAGGCCCGTGCCGATCGGGCCGGGTAATGCACCTGCCTCATGTGCTGACGCAACAGGTACGGCTGAGCGACGTAACGGCTATCTGGCTGATGGCCTATTCGGCGTTGTTTTCCATCGTCAATCCGCTTGGCGCATCGCTGATTTTTGCGCAGACGACGCTCGGTCAGCCGAGACGTGAGGTCGTCACGCTGGCGCGACTGGTGGGGTTTTATTCCTTCATTATCCTGATGGTGTCGATCTGGCTGGGCGGGTGGATCCTCAGCTTTTTCCGCATCACGATCGATGCGCTCCGTGTTTCCGGTGGTCTTGTTGTGGCCTCTCGTGCCTGGGCACTTCTTCTCGCTCCAGAGGCAAGTGAAGCACGAAAGGAGCGTCAGGTTCTGGATCACGAAGGCGATACGCAGGATAGCGATCTCGGAGATCGGGCCTTTTTCCCTCTCGCCATGCCTTTCACGGTGGGGCCGGGCAGTATTGCGGTGGCGATTGCGTTAAGCACGGGACGCACCCTCGGGGCGTCGGCGGCGAGCTATATCATCGGGCTCTCGCTCGCTGTGCTTGCTGTCTCCCTGACGGTTGTCATTCTTTACACTTATGCAGAGCGTATCGTGAATTCGTTGGGGCGTACGGGCGCACGTATCGTCAGTCGTCTCGCCGCGCTCATCCTGCTCTGTATTGGCATACAGATTCTGTTTGCCGGTCTGGACGGGTTTGTGATCTCGACAATCAAACATGTGCGTCAGCTGGGATAGAGGCGACATTACCCGACATTAGGTGGCAACGGACCGGTTCACCTCAAAAACCGTGTTCGCCGCGAGGTGCGGGATAACGATCAAAGGAGAGCCTTGCCGATTTTCTCCCTCAACGCAGGGATGACATCGGCCTGGAACCATGGCGCACGTTTCTCCCATACGCCGGTTCGCCAGGACGGATGCGGCAGCGGAAAATAGCGCGGCAGATAGCTTCGGAAATTCCTGACGCGCTCGGTAACAGCGCCGCGCCCGAGTGTGTAATGCTGACTATAGGAACCCACGAGCAGAATGAGCCGAAGATCGGTCAGATGGCCGAGCACCTGATTGCGCCATGTCGGAGCGCATTCCGGGCGGGGTGGCTTGTCGCCACCATTGGGCAGGCGGCCCGGGTAGCACAGCCCCATGGGCAGAATGGCAACCTTCGAGGTGTCGTAGAACTCATCTTCTGTGAGCCCCATCCAGCTACGAAGCCGCCTGCCGGATGGATCGTAGAACGATTTACCGCTCTCATGTGCAATGGTGCCGGGGGCCTGACTGGCGATCAGGATGCGTGAGGCTGTCGAGACATGAATGAGCGGCTTGGGACCGAGCGGTAGATGCTCGGCACAAAGCGTACAGTTGCGCACGCGTCGCACGAGGGCGTCGAGTGACTCGCCGTCAGGAGAGGAATCATCGCTCTGAACGACAGGCATTTCAGCTGAAGCTCTCACCAGGCCTCCACGCTGTCGAATGTCATGGCATCGAGTGGATATTCGGCACAGGCCTCGTAATGGGGGGCATCGGGCGTACGATGGGACCGGAAGAGGGTGAAACGCTCCATCGTGACAGGTTTGCCGAGAAGCAGATTATGGGCCTGTATCCAGCGTACGATATCGATGCCGGTCTCGCCGTTCGTCGATCCTAATGCGATGCGCGGCTGAAAGCGCCGTTTTTCCGGAGCGATGCCGCACCGACGCAATGCCGCTTCGATCCTGCCCTGAAGCGTCATGAGGCCGGGTGAGGGAGCGATGCCGGCCCATAAACGGGGACGAGGCCCCAGATCATCGACGCCAACCGTGGTCGGGGCGAAATTGAACGGGTCCACGGGGATCGCGGAGAGAGCGTGGTCGATCTCTTCCATCACGGGGCGCGACCGCACCTCACCGATAAAGCGCAGGGTGAGATGATAGGTCTGGGGCGGATACCATGTCACGCCGACCAGCGATCGGCGCAGGGCAGATAGAAGGCGCTTGTGTTCGCTGGGGAGGTCCAGAGCAATGAATAAGCGCATGAAGTATCCTGCATCTCGGCTGGGCGGGAGAGGGGGCTTTTCCGCGCCGGACCGGTTGGCACCGCAGTCGGAAGAGCCTGACCCCAAGGCATTGGCCCTGAGGTGCGACGGTAGATGATGGACGGGCTGAGTCAATTCGATGGCGCGCCGGTGCGGTTCTGTCGTAAAGTCATCGTTCCTAACGTGCGGCCTCGCGTCAGTTTCGCGAGAAGCGATGAATGTATCGTAGAATGTCAGGGAAGCACGCCCGACTTGACCGCTATGTTAAAAGCGCCACATTGAAACAACAAAAGGCCGGTCTGGCCATTTTTTCAGGAAAGGGTGTCATGGCTTTCGTTCCCAATTCTCGTTCTGGCAACACGCCCGGCAAAGCAGGGACTGCCAGTTTCGGTACGGTCGATGCCGGTCTGCGCGCCTATATGCTCAGCGTCTATAACTGGATGACTGCCGGTCTCGTTCTGACAGGTGTTGTTGCTTACGGCGTCGCCGAGACATCGCTGCGCGATCTGTTCTTTCATCAGGTGTTTACGCCGGGCGGTATCATCACACGTCCGACCGGCCTTGGCATGATCACGATCTTTGCGCCGCTGGCATTCGTGATGGTCATGTCTTTTGGGGTCAACAAACTTTCGCGCCAGGCAGCGCAGGGTCTTTTCTGGGCTTTCTGCGCCGTTATGGGGGCAAGTCTGTCGAATATCCTGATCGTCTATACCCACACGTCGGTTGCCAGCACGTTCTTCATCACGGCTGCGACGTTCGCTGCGATGTCGCTCTGGGGGTACACGACCAAGCGTGATCTCAGCTCGCTCGGCTCGTTCCTTTTCATGGGGCTGATCGGCCTGATCATTGCGAGCCTGGTCAACATGTTCCTGCACAGCCCCGCTGTCTCGTTCATGGTCAGTCTGATCGGTGTGGCGCTGTTTACGGTTCTCACGGCGTTCGACACACAGCGCATTCGTGCAACCTATCAGTATTACCTCTCCTATGTCGGTCCCGAGGAAATGGGTAAGCGCAGTGTTTACGATGCGCTTACGCTTTATCTTAACTTCATCAACCTCTTCACCTTCCTGCTCCAATTCATGGGCATGCGTAATAATAACAACAGCTAAGTAGTCGGATATTCTGTAGTTTTATTACATGGGGTGCGCTTCGAGCGCGCCCCTTTTTGTTTATCCAGACTAATTCGGTCTAATTAACTTGCCTTTTCTATCTGAACTGAATCTAAAAAATCGGCAATGAATTGCGGCAGAAATTGGCTATGCCTAGCTAAATTATTGATTCGCAACGGTTATAGTTGTGGTCAAATTATGAACAGCCCCTTGAAACCTCCGTATCAGTGCTTGCTTTGGAACTCAATCAGGCGGAAACAACAGGACAGAGCTGGGCACTGATGCCCAGCGTGCAGGCGGGCGGTTGATCGAACGGTCAAGTGTCCTGCTGAAGCGAGGCGAGGCAAGGACTATGCGTGACGTGGTCGGAACGATTGAAGTCACCGACTGGCGTAACGTTACGTCTTCATACGAAGGACTCGTATGATGATGTCATGTTGCGACACGGAACGTATGGTCGACTGGAATAGGAGAGATGGATGACATCCCCTGAAGGTGTTGTCGCCATGTTCGACCAAGCCGTGGTCGGGTTGAGCGGCAGCGTAGCGCAGCCACAAAGCTTGACGGTCGGTTCAACGAGCGGGGCAGACAATGAATAATAGACTCTTGCCGAAGTTGCGGCGGCTCCTGCCGCTGGCGCCGGCACTTTTCCTTTCCGGGTGTACGATCGATCTTCTGGATCCGCGTGGCCCGGTCGGGGTTGAGAACCGCAACGTTATTTTGCTCGAACTGGGTGTGATGCTTTGCATCGTGATCCCGGTGATCATCATGACGCTGTTCTTCGCCTGGAAGTATCGCGAGAGCAACAAGGCGGCAGAATACCTGCCGGATTGGGATCACTCCACGAAGATCGAATTCTTCGTCTGGGGCATCCCTGCTGTTGTGATCGTCATTCTGGGTGCGATCGCGATCTGGACGAGCTATACGCTCGACCCTTATCGTCCTCTGCATACGGCTGAAGCCGCAGGGCGCAAGCCTCTGAACGTCGAGGTCGTGGCGCTGGATTGGAAGTGGCTGTTCATCTACCCTGACCAGGGTCTTGCAACGGTCAATCAGCTGGCGATTCCGGTCAACACGCCGGTCAATTTCCGCATCACATCTGACGCGGTCATGACGTCGTTCTTCATTCCGCGTCTCGGCTCGCAGATCTATGCGATGGCCGGCATGCAGACCCAGCTCCATCTTCTGGCTAGTGCGCCTGGCGATTATCTGGGTGAGGCAGCGCAGTACACGGGCCGTGGCTTCTCTGACATGAAGTTCCGTACCCTTGCGATGACGGATGACGATTTCAGCCAGTGGGTAGACAAGGTCAAGGGCGCGTCAGATACGCTCGATGCAGCCGATTACCCGCAGGTTGCCGCGCCGCAGGAAGCTGCGCCGGTCAAGTATTTCGCGCATGTCCAGCCTAACCTCTTCGACAGCATCGTGGCCAAGTACAATGACGGTACGGTCATCGACAAGTCGACGGGTCAGGTCATGCACATGCAGTCCGCCATGTCCGACATGCAGATGAAGGAATAGGGACACATGCTAGGTAAGTTAACACTTTCAGCGATACCGTTGGATGTGCCTATTCTTGTTGGCACATTCTGTGGCGTCGTTATTGTCGCACTGGCCGTTCTGGGTGCCATCACCTATTTCGGCAAATGGGGCTATCTCTGGCGTGAATGGCTGACCTCGGTCGACCACAAGCGTCTGGGCATCATGTATATCGTGCTTGCTCTCGTCATGCTGTTCCGCGGCTTTGCCGACGCCATCATGATGCGTAGCCAGCTTGCCCTGGCCTATAATGGTAACCCCGGCTATCTGCCGCCGCACCATTACGACCAGATCTTCTCCGCCCATGGCACGATCATGATCTTCTTCATGGCCATGGCATTCATGACGGGTCTTCTCAACGTTGTCGTGCCGCTGCAGATCGGCGCCCGTGACGTTGCCTTCCCGTTCCTGAACTCGCTGAGCTTCTGGATGACCACGATCAGCGCCGTTCTGATCAACGTCTCGCTCTTCATCGGTGAATTCGCTCAGTGCGGCTGGCTGGTCTACCCGCCTCTGTCCGAGCAGCAGTTCAGCCCCGGTGTCGGTGTCGACTACTATATCTGGGCAGTGCAGCTGGCCGGTGTCGGTACGTTGCTCACGGGTGTGAACTTCTTCGTCACCATCGTGAAAATGCGCGCACCTGGCATGGGCTGGATGCAGCTTCCGGTGTTCACCTGGGCAGCTTTTGTCACGGTCGTTCTGATCATGGCAGTCTTCCCGGTTCTGACGGTTACCCTGGCCGAGCTCGCACTCGACCGTTATCTGGGTATGCACTTCTTCACCAATGATGGCGGCGGCAGCGTTCAGCTGTATCTCTCGCTCATCTGGACGTGGGGTCACCCGGAAGTTTACATTCTGGTTCTGCCGGCTTTCGGTGTGTTCTCGGAAATCACCCAGACATTCTCGCGCAAGCCTCTCTTCGGCTATCGCGTGATGGTTTACGCTACGCTCGCGATCGGCGTTCTGTCCCTGATCGTCTGGGCTCACCACTTCTTCACCATGGGCGCAGGCCCGAACGTCAACGCCTTCTTCGGCGTCGCCACGATGATCATCGCCGTCCCGACGGGCGTGAAGATCTTCAACTGGCTGTTCACCATGTACAAGGGCCGTATCGAGTTCAACGGCATCATGTACTGGGTTGTCGGCTTCATGATCACCTTCTCCATCGGTGGCATGACCGGCGTGATGATGGCGATGCCCGCAGCCGACTTCGTGCTGCATAACTCGCTCTTCCTGATCGCCCACTTCCACAACGTCATCATCGGCGGTGTGTATTTCGGTTACGTTGCAGGTCTGAACTTCTGGTGGCCGAAGGTTCTCGGCTTCAAGATGAACCAGTCCTGGGGCAAGCGCGCCTTCTGGTGCTGGTTTGTCGGCTTCTATCTTGCATTCGTGCCGCTCTATGTTGCCGGCTTCGAAGGCATGACCCGTCGTATGAACCATTACGACAATGCTGACTGGCATGCTCAGATGCTCATCGCTGCTGTCGGCGCCGCCGTCATCGCAGTGGGTGTTGTCTGCCAGCTGACGCAGATCTATGTTTCGATCCGCGACCGCAACCTGCCCGAGAACCGCGACTTCACGGGTGATCCGTGGAATGCACGTACGCTCGAATGGTCGATGTCGTCGCCTCCGCCTGCTTATAACTTCGCCGTCCTCCCTGACATTCACGGTATCGATACGTTCCATACCGAGAAGCAGAGCGGCCGTCGTAGCTATGAGGGCAAGGTGCTCGCACCGATCCATATGCCGAAGAATACGGCGGCCGGCTTCTTCGTCGGTGCCTTCAGCTTCGTGCTTGGTTTCGCAGCGATCTGGTGGATCTGGTGGCTCGCAGCGCTCGCCCTGGTTGGCGTGTTCGCTACGGTCATCCTGCGCAGCTTCAACAATGATGTGGACTACTATGTCCCGGTCAGCGAAATCGAACGCGACCAGGCCAACTATGTCCGCTCGCTGACAGCACAGGCGGCAGAATAACAATGGCAAATATCTCAGCAACGCCGCACGGCACCGCACACGGCATCGACGATCACGAGCACCACAACACGAATAACGTGTTCGGGTTCTGGATCTACCTGATGACGGACTGCATCCTTTTCGGAACGCTGTTCGCCACCTTCGCTGTCATGCGCACCCAGTTCGCTGGTGGCCCGACGGGCAAGGAGTTGTTTGATCTGAACGGGGTAGGGCTGGAAACAGCCCTCCTCCTCCTCAGCTCGATCACCTTCGGTTTCGGTATGCTTTCGGCTTTTGCCCGCAAGCAGGGCGCCATGCTCGCATGGCTCGCCATTACCTTCCTGCTCGGCCTCGGCTTCCTCGTTCTCGAACTTCGCGAGTTCGCTCACCTCATTCATGAAGGTGCCGGTCCGGATCGCTCCGCGTTCCTGTCCGCCTTCTTCACGCTGGTGGCAACGCATGGTCTTCATGTGACCTGTGGTCTGGTCTGGATCGCAGTTATCATGGTCCAGAGCTTCAGCTCGCAGGTTTTCACCACACGCTACATGGACAAGCTCCAGTGCCTGAGCCTCTTCTGGCACTTCCTGGATATCGTCTGGATCTGCGTGTTCACCTTCGTTTATCTGATGAGTGTGATCTGATGAGCCAAGCTTCGACCCATCAACTCGAGGGCGAGTCTCACGGCAGCTTCGCCTCGTACATAATCGGCTTCGTGATTGCGGCCATCCTGACGGTAGCGGCTTTCGCTATCGTCGAGATGCACCTCATGTCCCCCAGCGTGACCTTCGGTGTCATCGCGGCGCTGGCAGTCGTCCAGATCATCGTGCATCTGGTCTACTTCCTGCACATGAACAGCAGCTCGAGCCAGTCCTGGAACAACACGGCATTTGCCTTTGCGGTCATCTGCGTGCTGATCATCGTCGGTGGAACGATCTTCATCATCCACGACGTCAGCATGAACATGATGTCTCGCTGAGCCATCCGTTGGCTCCGATCCGCCCTTCGGGGCAGGATCGGAGCCAGCAATGCCTCTCGAACGGAAAAGGCCCGGAGGAGAAATCCCCCGGGCCTTTTCTTTTGTCTGATGGTTGGTTTTACGATGGACGACCAACAAAAAAGCCCGGTCAGGGACCAGGCCTTTTTGCGACACCGAGAGAAGCGGTGCGTCAGTCCTTATGGGGTTCGGGCGAAAGCATCGCTTCCTTGCCCGGTTTGTCTTTCCACTCATCGGCGTCGGGCATCGCATCGATCTTGCGCGTGATGTTGGGCCAGACCGCAGCGTATTTGCTGTTCACTTCGAGCCAGGGCGTTGCGCGATCGTCGCTATCCGGCACGATGGCTTCTGCCGGGCATTCAGGTTCGCACACGCCGCAATCGATGCATTCATCCGGATTGATGACGAGGAAGTTCTCGCCTGCATAGAAGCAGTCGACCGGGCAGACCTCGACGCAATCGGTGTATTTGCAGCGTATGCAGTTTTCGGTGACCACATAGGCCATGGGTGTCTCCGATCTTAAGCTGGGGCCGGCACGGCCCGAGAGGATCCCGCGAGGCTTGAGAGACGCCATCTGGGATTTTACACAAAGGGATGCCGCAGATAGGCGGAAGTTTCTATCTCTGGCAAGCCTGAGTTTCATTGCGTCTCGGCAAACTTGCCCCCACGCATCAGTTTTCCTCGATCACCTCATAGAGCGTTGCGGCATCCGAGGCCGATCCGCGTCGTTCTGCCAGCGCCACTACGCGCCAGATGCGAACAGCCGGGCGGGGATGTCCGGGAAGGCCCAGAACGTCTCCGACGCGTATTCTGCTATGAGGTTTGGTCGTGACCTGACGATTGATGCGCACCGCACCTTTTTCGATCAGTGCGGCGCAATCCTGCCGCTGTCGGCATACACGCGCATGCCATAACCATAGGTCGAGACGCTGCGCCGAACGCTCTTCCTGGCTCATCGGTGAGACTGCCTGTTGCTTCCGAGATGGGCCAGCGCCGCGAACGGGCTATCCGGCGCCATGCGAACCCTGTTCATGGGTTGCGCGCGCTTCTGGCGCTCCCGGCGTCGTGTCGATGCTGCACCCAGGAGCATGAGCGGAGCCGGTGGGCCGACAAGTCGTGCGTCCTGTGCTTGCGGAGGTCGTATGCGTATCCCCAGTTCGGGCAGGATGGCCGCAAGGCTTGCCCTGGGCACGCCAAGACGTGACGCGAGGTCGAGCGGTGCAGGGCAGGGGCCCACACGTAGCAGGCGATGCAGATCGCTGAGCAGTCTCTCCGCGCGATCGAGCCTGAGCCAGACGGGCCCGACATGGGTCCAGCCGAGCGACGACAGGGCTGTATCGATCGCGTTTCCATCCCCGGGGGCCTGTCGGCGTTTCGGAGTTGGGGCGATATCGAGCGTAAGGGTCACCTGTGTCGCATCCGGAACAGGCAGCGTGACACCGTACCAGAGCCCAACCAGCAAGGCCCGCAAAGCCATGGGCCCCGGTTTGAGCAGCGATGGCATGAATACGCCCTGTGGACAGAACACGATCCCCAGTCGCCTGAGGTGGCGCAGGGTCTGGGGATCGATGCTGAAAGGCTCGTCGGGCAGGAGGGGCGTCACACCGCCCGATTCCATCAGGCGATGAGCCAGGCCGCGCAAGGTCGGGTTGGTGCGGGGCTGAGCCGCCAGAGCGTAAAGGGGCGCGAGCTTCTGCCTGAGGCAGGTTTGCACGAATGTCTGAAAGCGCTCCTGCACCACATCGCGTTGCTTCGTGTCGGAGAATTCCCCACCGAGGATCTGGATTATCGGATTGAGCAGGGACGTGCCTCTGGACAGGCGGGCTATCGCATTGCCCTCCCAGAACAGTTTGCCGCTTACCTGGTCGAGAGCAAGATCGTCATCGTGCGCGTTCGACAAGGCCTGAACGCGTCGCGGAATTTCATGGAGCAGGGCGCGACGGCCTGCGCGAAGCATGAGCTTCTTCTCTGGCAGGGTATCTTCGCGGTCGGGTTTGAGCGTGAAACCCTCGATCGTGCCAACCGGATGACCTTCCACAATCACCTGTCCGTCGCGCGTGACGGCTGAGAGCAGATCGCGCGATCCATCGCTGTCGAGACGTCGAAGAAGAGACGTGGCGCGACGGTCGACAAAACGCGCTGTCAGTCGTTCGTGAAGTGCGTCCGACAAGAGGTCCTCGGCCTCGCGCGTGCGCTCCTGCCAATGCGTCGCCCGGTCGCTCCAGTCCGTACGGGCCGCCACATAAGCACAGACCCTGATCCCGGTCAGGCGATGCATCAGCGTGTCGATATCGCCGTCGATGCGCGAAAACCCGGCAATATGGGACTCGAACCACTGGGCCGGGATGCCGCCATCATTCAGCAGATGGAAAAGAGGCGATGACACAGACGTATATGCGAGTCATCGCCGAGTTTACGAAAATCGGGAATCTGGCAGACATCCCACAACAACGCCGTCGATTTCCTGCCGTGCACGGCATCGCGGATATCGCGCTCGCCGGAGAGGCTTTCGAGCGTCAGAATGTCCGAGGCTGGCCTGCCCGCAACGAGTCCGCGTTGCGGGGGCGGGGCATTCAGGCTTGCGAAAAGCCTGTCCGGCGATGAATAGTCCAGCGTGGCGTTGCGCCAGCTGACGCGTTCGATCGGGTCGAAACGATGGGCTTCTATCGCGTCCACCATGGCTTCCGACATGGGACGCGCTTCTGCTGTCGTTCCGAATGTGCCGTCTTTCATGCCGCGCCCGGCGCGCCCGGCGATCTGGGCGCATTCCTGCGCGGTGAGCGGTCGCAGGGTCGAGCCGTCGAATTTGGTGAGCGAGGCCAGCGCGACATGGTTGACGTCCATGTTGAGACCCATGCCGATGGCATCGGTCGCCACCAGATAATCGACATCCTTGTTCTGATAGAGTTCAACCTGGGCATTGCGCGTGCGCGGGGAGAGCTGACCCATGATCAACGCACAGCCACCACGCCGACGGCGTATGATTTCGGCGATGGCGTAAACCTCAGCTGCGGAAAAAGCGACGATGGCCGAGCGCGCAGGCAGACGCGAGAGCTTCATATGACCCGTATAGGACAGGCTTGAGAGGCGTGGTCGTGTTTCGATTTCTATGCCCGGCACAAGGCGTTGGAGCAGGGGGCGGATCGTCTCGGCACCAAGAAAGAGGGTCTCGACGGCGCCGCGCGCATGAAGCAGACGGTCGGTGAAAACATGGCCGCGATCGGGATCGCTGCTCAACTGGATTTCGTCGACCGCCACGAATTCCACTCGGCGCGTAAGGGGCATGGCCTCTGTCGTGCAGGAAAACCATCTGGCGTCGGGCGGGACGATTTTCTCCTCACCTGTGATGAGTGCGACATGCCGTGCGCCCTTGATGCGCACCATGCGTTCGTAGTTCTCGCGCGCCAGAAGCCTGAGCGGAAAACCGATAATCCCCGAAGCATGAGCGAGCATGCGTTCGAGAGCATAATGAGTCTTGCCCGTATTGGTCGGTCCGAGCACGGCACGGGTACGGCGAGGCATGAAATGGTGCTGGGACGTCATGACGCGATGCTTGTGCATGAGCGATGGAATTGCAAGACATGCTCATCATTGCCCGATGCGTCATCGGGCGTCTCGGATCGACTAAGAGAGGCTTATAACCATGCGCTTGCCCGATACACTCTGCCTCATCGATCGCTCGGATAACGCGCGCATCGTTCATCTCGTCTCGCCGCAGGATGATTTCCACAAGGTTCTGGGCGCGCATCGCGCGGGACTTTTCGAAATTGCCGGTGAGCCCGCACCCGGGCGCCTCTATCTGGTTCCCGGTCCGCAGGGTGTGGATCGTGCTGTCTTCGTTGTCGACGCTGCGGAGAAGGACGCCGCGCGTTTTGGCAGCCTGGCAACCGGCTTGCCCAAAGGCGACTGGTCGATGAATGTTTCTGACCGGCTCAGGGCGGAGCGTGCCGGGCTGGAAGGAGAGGTGCTTCTGGGTTTCTGCATGGGGGCCTATCGCTATGCGGTCGGCCCTGAGTGCCTCTTTCCGGTGCGGCTGGTCGTACCCGCGGGGCACGCGAAGGAACGTCATATTGCACAGGCCGTGTGGCTGGGGCGCGATCTGGTGAATATGCCGGCCAATCTTCTCGGTCCTGTTGAACTGGCCCAGGCGGCAGCCGATCTTGCGGAGAAGCATGGTGCTGCAATCGAGATCGTGGCCGGGCAGACACTGACGTCTGCCTATCCCTGTCTTGCCGCAGTAGGCGCCGGATCGGATCGTCCTGCACGCGTGGTAAAAATGGCCTGGCGCGGCAGCAAGGCGCAGGAGAATGCACCGCTCCTCTCCCTTGTGGGCAAAGGCGTGTGTTTCGATACCGGAGGGTACGACATCAAGCCCGCCAGCGGCATGCTGCGCATGAAGAAGGATATGGGCGGTGCAGCCCTGATGCTGGCTCTTGCGCATGTCATCATGGCGCAGGACCTGCCTTTGCGGCTCGAACTGCGTATCGGATGCGTCGAGAACAGCATTTCAGGTCATGCCATGCGTCCCGGTGACATCCTGACGACCCGGTCAGGCCTCACGGTGGAGGTAGGTAATACCGATGCCGAGGGGCGCCTCGTTCTGAGCGACCTGCTGAGCGAAGCCTGCGAAAGCGCTCCGGACTGGCTGCTCGATGCCGCGACTCTGACAGGAGCGGCACGCGTTGCTCTCGGTCCGGATCTGCCTGCGTTGTTCTGCAACGACCGGAACTGGAGTCATCTGCTGCTCGATGCGGCGGAAAATGCCGGCGATGCCATGTGGCAATTGCCACTCTGGCATGGCTATGACGCATGGCTCGGCCGCAAAAATGCCCATCTTGGCAATGTGACCGACAAGCCGATGGCCGGGGCGATTACAGCGGCACTCTTTCTTCAGCGATTTGTCGAACCCCCTGTAAAATGGGCACATATCGACACTTATGCATGGAATGACAGCGCGAGACCGGGTCGTCCCGAGGGGGGAGAAACACTCGCACTTCGCGCGCTTGTGGACGCAACATTACGAATGATTAATGAGTATGGTGTGTCGGGGGCGGCTTAGCCCCTGAGTTTCAACAAAAAGATACTAAACCGATTGCAAAAACGAACCTATATGACTGCGTATCGTTCGACGCATGTTGTAGGAATGCAACGCTAATCGGGAAGCAACCCGCCTCATTCCTAAAGCAAGCGCCGTCAGGACACGCACCCAAGGCGTGGCGTTTCGCAATATCGTCAAGGTATTCCGGAGTGGCTTACTTGGGCGACGGGTAAGACCATTCGCCGCGCCGAGAGCGCGCTGCATTGAGGAGTTTTTTCGATGGCCCAGGCACAGAATGACCAGATGCTCAACCTTCTGCGCGACACGATCGTTTCGCTCGTCCGCAAGGACGGTCCCGATCTTTCTGCACGCCAGCTCGGTGTCTTCCTGACCTGCTATCTTCAGGATGGGGCCCACACGGTGCGCGGTCTTGCTCAGGAGCTCAACGTTTCGAAGCCTGCCATCACCCGCGCGCTCGATCGTCTGGGTGAGCTTGATCTTGCCCGTCGCAAGGTCGATCCGCTGGATCGTCGCTCGGTGCTGGTACAGCGCACGCTCAAGGGTTCGGCCTTCCTGCGTGAGATGCGTTCGCTGATGAGCGAAGCCTCCGGCACGGCCAAGCCCGCTGCCAAGACCGGTCGCGGCACGGTAGAGCGCATGACGGTGCGTCGCGCTGCCGGCTGAAGCCGGTAAGTTTGCCAAAGGGGCTCGTCCCCGACGGACAGAAAGACCGCCCTCCGCAAGGATGGCGGTTTTTTTTATGGTCTGGCACTCTCCGTGCTGAGCTTGTCGTAAAGATCTGGCGCCGAGAGGGAGGGAGCGCTTTGAAGCGTGAGTTTGAGACGCGGAGATTAAGCCTCCGTCTTCCCGAGAAGGCAGATTACGACGATCTCGCTGCGATGCGCGCCGATCCGGTCGTTGCGCGATATACGTCTGGCCATCCTGCATCACATACCGATTCCTGGGACCGGCTAATGCGTTATCGCGGATACTGGGAGATACTGGGTTTCGGTTACTGGTGCGTGCGGGAGCGCGATACCGGGCGGTTTGTCGGCACGGTCGGATTCGGTGAAGCGCGCCGCGGGATCACGCCGTCGCTCGACGGTTTTCCGGAGGCGGGCTGGGTTCTGGCATCATGGTGTCACGGTATGGGATATGGTGGCGAGGCTGTAGCCAGCGCGCTTGCCTGGATCGACACGCATACAGAGCATCGCCAGACGCGTTGTATCATCGATCCGAGAAATCTCGCTTCCATGCGCATTGCTGCGCGGAACGGCTTCAAGTCTCTTGCGCGGGCAGTCTATCTAAACACTGAAATCGAGGTGTTCGAGCGTCTTCGGCCAGACCTGTCGACTTAGGCGCGCGGGTTACCACTTGCCCAGATCGCGAGCACGCGCCCTGAGGATCACCAGTGCGGTCCAGGAGAGCTGAGGGGTGAGAATGAGCCCCAGACGCAGGGCCAGAGGGGCTGGCTGGATGCAGACAAGGCCGCCCCATATGGCGAAAGCCCAGTGGATGGGCGCGATGATCACGGGCGCGATGCCGCTACGTGCGGCAAGCTGATAAAGATGACTGCGATGCGCCTGTGCCAGCGCGTCGCCTGCCAGTGCGCGACGGACGAGTGTGAACCCGACATCGTAGAGAACGCCACTGAGGACAAAGGGCGCGATAAGGGGATAACGTGTTGTGCAGGCAGCCTCGATACCGAGCCATGCAATGACCAGCCCGGCCCCCTGACTGCCGACATCTCCCATGAAAATACGCGCTTTGGGATAATTGAAGGGCATAAATGCCAGCAGAGCGACAGCGAGTATGAGCGCCGCATGGGTGAAGGCCGGCGCTTGTGCGTGATAAAAGACCAATGCAAGCGTCAGAGCGGCAACGATCATGACGCCGGATGCAAGGCCGTTCAGACCGTCGATGAAATTCAGCGCATTGGTCGTGTAGACGAGCCACAAAAAACCCTGTTGCGACCAGTATCAGCGTGCACAGCAAAGCGGCCATTGCGCCGGGTAGAAACGCGGTCAACAGCGTCTGCAACGCAGGAAAATTCTCGTTTATGAAAGGGCCTGCCAGAGCGACGCCTGCCAGAACCATCATCGAGGCGGCGCCCTGTACGCCAAGTTTCAGTGTCGCACGGTAGGAATGGATATCGTCCAGCCACGAGAAAAGGCTGAGAAGGGCGGCCCCCATGAGAGGCAGGAGAAGGGAGGCTCCCGGAAGGTCGCCCTGAGTCCAGAGTTGCGAGATCGGAAAGACCAGCAGGAAAGCAATGACGACACCGATTCCGCCGCCCTTGGGGGTGGGGCGTGTGTGCGAGCTGCGCTCGACCGGCACATCCATCACCCCGACGCGGATCATGTGTCGTATCAGGGCAGCGCTGATGCAGGCGGCGCCCAGACAGCAGGCGATCAGGGGTATCATCGTCAGATCCGCTTTTTTTCACAAACAGGATGCGCGCCCGTTATCAGGCCATCGCAACGCGCAGGGTTTCGGGGCTATAAGTGGCGTGTGAACGAGAAGCAACATCCTCATAGCCCGTCCCTGCAATCCCGATCGCTGGCGCATCGCCACCGGTCACGTGGAAGAATCGCCGTTAACGTCCTGGCTGACGGGCTGATCTCCGGCCTTGCTGCGCCCGTAGCGCGTTTTCTGGCTGCTCCGCATGACGGCTTGTTGCATCCTCTCTGGTTTATCGCCGGGGGTGCGGTCACACTTCTCGTCAGTGGATTGCCCTTCCGCATTCCACAGCAATACTGGCGGTTTTCGGGTGTCGCGGATCTGCGCGGAATCGCAGCGGCCTCGGTCGGGGGGGGCCGCGCTTTTCTCGCTCATGCTCTGGGTTTCCGGCTTTCCCCTTCCATCGCCGACCTTTCCTTTCATCTATGCTCTGGTGCTGCTCGTGGGACTGGGCGGAAGCAGGCTGATGACACGTCTTGTCAGCACCATGCGCCAGCAGGCACAGGGGCATAAAAGCCGCGTTCTGCTCGCAGGCTCGGACCAGAGCGCCGATCTTTTCCTGCGTGCGCTCGAACGGGCATCGGATGCACAATATCAGGTTCTTGGTCTCGTCACGCGCTCGCCCGGTCAGCAGGGGCGGCGCCTGCATGGCGTGCCGATTCTCGGTGTGCCGGAAGATCTTTCATCCGTCCTCGATGCGATGGCGGCCAGCGATACCCTGCCTGACAGTGTGATCGTGACCGATCCCGAATGGCGCGGCTCACCTCTTTCGGTGGTGCTGGATGCGGGTCAGGCCCATGGCATTGCCGTGCAGCGTGCGCCCTCTCTTACACGTCTGACCCCGGCAGAAGAGATCCAGATGCGACCGATTGCGCTGGAAGATCTCCTCAACCGGCCCGAGGTGCCGCTGGACCGCGAAGGCATGGCGCGCCTTATCCAGGGACAGGTCGTTCTGGTAACGGGGGCCGGAGGGACGATCGGATCCGAGCTGGCAAGGCAGGTTGCCCAGTTCGGCCCTGCTACACTGCTTTTGCTCGATCATGGCGAATTCGCTCTCTGGCAGATCGATCTCGAATTGTCGGAGCTGTACCCGCAGGTGCCGCGTCGCGTGATCGTGGGCAATATCCGCGATGCGCAGCGTATCGATGAGGTGTTTGCGCTTTATCGGCCCGCTCTCGTATTTCATGCAGCAGCGCTCAAGCATGTGCCGATCGTGGAGGCCAATCCCTGCGAAGGTGTGCTGACCAATGTTATCGGTACGCGTATCGTGGCCGATGCGGCGATCCGTCACGCCGCGCAGGCCATGGTGCTCATCTCCAGTGACAAGGCGGTCAATCCGTCGAGCATCATGGGGGCGACCAAACGCTGTGCCGAAATCTATTGTCAGGCACTGGCCGCCGAGGCTGAGTCGCGAGGCTCTGCCTTTCGCTGCGTGACGGTGCGCTTCGGCAATGTGCTTGGCTCGACCGGATCCGTCGTGCCGCTGTTTCGCCGCCAGCTCGAACAGGGTGGGCCGCTGACCGTCACCCATCCGGACATGACGCGCTATTTCATGACGGTGCCCGAGGCTGTCGGGCTGGTGCTTCAGGCCAGTGTGCGTGGAACGGCCATGAGACGCCTGCGGGACGAGACCGATGCGCTTTTGCAGCAGGGCGGCATATTCGTTCTCGACATGGGCGAGCCCGTGCGCATTCTCGATCTTGCACGGCAGATGATCCGTCTGGCCGGACTCACTCCCGATGAGGATGTGGCCATACGTTTTACCGGGCTGCGTCCGGGTGAGAAACTCTATGAGGAGCTTTTTCATGGGCGCGAAGCGCCGGTGCCGACCGATGCGCCGGGCCTCAAAATGGCGACACCGCGCCTGATCGATCGTCTGGCAGCGCGCGCGCTGCTCGAGCAGCTCGAAGCGGCAAGCCTTGTTGACGATGTCGGACAGTCTCTGGCGATCATCAACGAGCTAGTGCCGGAATTCGCCCACAACCCTCTGGGCGAGGTACGTCACACGCGGGCTCCGCAGGTTTCGGCCGTGCAGCCAGCGACTTCGGAAAACGCGACCCCTGTGTCATAACGCGGGTCGATACAGGACCGGGCCTCTCGGGGCCGATTAGGGAAGAATGTCATGAGCGAAAAAGCCCCCATCTCCTTTCTCGACCTGCCAAGGCAGCAGCTTCGCCTTGGTGCGGCCCTGAAGCAGCGTATCGACACGGTACTGGATCACTGCAAGTTCGTGATGGGGCCGGAAGTCGAGGAGCTGGAATCCAGACTGTGCGCCTATAGCGGCGCGAAACACGCTGTCAGCGTGTCATCCGGCACGGATGCCCTGCTGATGGTGCTCATGGCCGAGGAGATCGGCCCGGGCGACGCGGTGTTTCTGCCTGCCTTTACCTACACGGCGACAGCAGAAGTCGTTCTTCTTCTCGGGGCAACGCCGGTGTTCGTGGATGTCGATCCCCGTACCTTCCAGATCGATTGCGATAATCTGCGCAGTCGCATCGCCTCCATACGCGCACAGGAAGAGCTCGAACCGCGCGTGATCATTGGGGTCGATCTGTTCGGGCAGCCTGCACCCTGGAACACGCTGCGCACGATCGCACAGGAGGAGGGGCTTCTCCTTGTTTCGGATTGCGCACAGGCCTTCGGTGCTTCGCTCGATGGGCACAAGCTCGGGCGTGAGGCGCTTGCAACCACATTGTCGTTCTTTCCGTCCAAGCCGCTCGGCGCCTACGGCGATGGTGGAGCAATACTGACTGACGATCCGGAGCGCGCGGCGCTTTACCGCTCGCTGCGCAGTCATGGCGAGGGCAAAACCCGTTATGAGGTGCTGCGTATTGGCCTGAACGGACGTCTGGATACGTTGCAGGCTGCGGTTCTGCTTGCCAAGCTCGATCAGTTCGATGAGGAGCTCGCCCGGCGTGAGGCGATTGCCACGCGCTATGACCGGGCTCTGTCGAAGCTCGTCCAGGTTCCGGCGCGTGTTACCGGAGGAGAGAGCGCCTGGGCAATCTATTCCATTCTTCTGCCCGATGTCGGGACGCGCGATGCGCTTCAGGCCCATCTCAAGGCGCAGGGCGTTCCGAGCGTGGTCTATTATCCAAAGCCGCTGCACGAGCAGCCAGCCTATGCCGAGCATCATGACGAGACGGTCTCGCTGCCTGTATCGGAAGGGCTTGGAGCGCGTATCCTGGCGCTGCCGTTGCATCCCGAACTGACAGAAGACGATGTCTCGCGCGTGATTGACAGCGTGGTATCGTTTTTCGAAAAATCTGCACCGATGGACAAAAACGGTGCATCTGCGACGCAGGAGCGCGACGCGTGAGAAAAGAAACACTTCTTATTCTCGGTATTTTTGCAGTCGTTCTATCGACTGTTGCCGTCATATGGTTTTTTGCGCTCCCCGCCCTGCGACCGATCCGGTTCGAAAAGGTGTCGAACGTCACGCTGACCATTGCTCAGACCGATCAGACCCGTACGCTCAATGCCAATGAGACGGCGCGTCTGAATGAGTGGCTTCAGGCCCATACGCGTGGCTGGGCACCGCTGACCTCACCGGCGCCCTCGACCGGAGATGTGGTGATCAAGGGGCGCCTGGAAGACGGTCAGGCATTCGAGCTGGCGCTCTGGACCGGAATCAGCGGCGCGGACTGGAACAATACCGCCATTACCAGGACCAATCCGAAGGCACGCTTCAAGGTGCGAAGCTTCAGCGATTCGGACTGGGCGCCGTTGCGTTATCTCATTGAGGGGCAGGGTTTCGAAAAAACCGACGTCCCCTGAGAGGACGGATTTTCGGACAAAGGGTTTTGCGGGCGCGCGTTCCGGGGGCATCAACCGCCGGAACGCGGGACCAGACGGGGTTTTCAGGCTGGTGCGGCTTCCCGGACGATCCGCCCTGTTTCAGCCATGAAGCGATAGACGGCGGCGCTGAACGGTGCCTTGACCGTGTCGCTCTCCCAGCTTTCAATATTCTCATACATCTTTGCCGCTTTAACCCAATGCTCGCGTCCCAGCGCCTCAACCATGGGCGCTTGCAGGGCCATCCAGCGATCCAGAAGTGTTCGGGCTTGTGCTGAACCGGGTTCCACGCCCCGGTCTATAGCCGCTTCCACCTGTGCAATCAGTTCGCTCCAGTCCCGTTCGTAGCTTGAGCGTTCGCCGCCTGGAAACAGCTGCGCTCCCAGCGTCTGCCATCGCTCGCATTCAGCTTCAGTAAAATACTGACTGGCTACGGTTTTGAAGTCGTTTTTTTGTCATGATGGTTTGTGCCTCGTTGATCAGAGAACAGAGCCGATCAGCATCCGGGGCGTCGCATGTATCGAGCAGGATCAGTGTTTCTTCAAGGCGACGAAGCATGAGACCGAGCTGCCTGTAGCGGGCTCCAAGATGGAGAATCTGGCTTTCGACCAGGCTCCGGGCGTCGAGAGAGGGAGCGATCATGACCGACGAAATTTCTGTCAGACGATATCCGGCCTGACGTAAAAGCAGCACGCGCGTGATGCGCTGCATGTCTGCTTCGCCATAAACGCGTCGCCCTGCCTCGCTTCGGCGGGGGTGGATCAGGTTTTTCGTTTCCAGATGGCGGAGGCTGCGTATCGATAGCCCTGTCAGGGCCGCAACCTCGCCTATGGATCGGTTTCGTGTCATGGGGCTCCACTCTCTGTCTTCCGGCACCACCATGCGGTGCTGACACTATGTCAGGAGCAAGAGAAAAATGCCTGCGCGATTCCTGAACGAAGTGTCCGTGCCGTTCGGGAAGACATGCGGCCGAAAGCAGGCATCATGAGAGGCACTAACGGGGGGGGGCCTGAAATTGAACTGCCGTGTCGATTTACCGGAGAGCTACGGCAGGGGCTCGCATTCCTGTTGCGAGGAACGAACCTCAAACGAGGCGCTGGCAGTCAGCAAGGAGAGGGTATCTCGATGCGCCCGGATCAAATGAAGCCCGGGTCGTTATCCCGGGCTTTTGGAACGTGGCAGATCAGGCCGTTTCAGCTTTGCCGAGAGGGGCATCGCCCATTGTTTCGCCCGTGCGCATATCCTCTGCGAGGGGGGGCGGTGCCCTTGTCGCCGATTGCGAGCAGGGCAGCAGTGAGGGGCGATGCAAGGATCAGACCCGGGACGCCCAGGATGGTGCCGAACACGGTCTGGGCCAGAATGGCAAGAGCCGGGGGCATATGGACGGCATGACGCTGGATAAGGGGTGCCAGCACATTGCCTTCGAGAAACTGGATCACGCAGTAAAGGCCAGCGACCATCAACCCGGTGCGCGAGCCCTGCGACAAAGCAATCAGCACGGCCGGGACGGCACCCAGAATGGCGCCGATATAGGGAATGAAGTTGCAGAGCCCTGCCACAACACCGAGCGCCATAGCCAGAGGGACACCGAGTATGGCAAGGCCGATGCCGGAGGCGAGACCCACGGCAAGCATGTCGAAGGCCTGACCGATCGTCCATGACCATAGCGTCGTGCCCGCCGTGAGGAACAGCGTGCGCGCTGCAGGCCTGTGGTTTTCAGGCACGAGACGCAGCATCCCGTCGACATAGATGGCCGGTGACATGGCAAAGTAGAGACCGGCGATCAGGATGACTGCTATCGTGCCGAGCAGACCGAACGCACTACTCAGAATACCTGTGACGGAATTGGCGAGACCGGCCCCGAGTGACGGGCCACTTCCTGTTTCGTTGCCACCCAGCGATTTGGGCAGGTGATCCATGACGAACTGACCCCAGGTGCTCGTGCCCATCTGGCTGCGCACCTGACCGTATTGCGTGATCAGGGCCTGCTTGAGCTTGACGAACTGATCGCCGATCTGTGGGCCGCTGAAATAGAACAGCGCTGCGATGGCAAGGAGAACGGTCAGCGCAACGAGACCTACGGCGAGCTGGTAAGGCACACGCGCCCTGTCACGCAGTATGCGCGCCAGACCGTGCAGGATGACGGCGAAAAGCGTGGATGCGAATACCACCATCAACACATCGCCAAGCAGCCAGAGGGCCAGCACGACAATCGTGACGATCAGGGTAAAACGCAGGATTCTGAAAATCCTGGTCAGTTCGTACCCAGCGTCCCGGGCATCGTCTTTTTGCGTTTCGGACATTGTCTCTCGTTCTCGGTCATCGATCCCCCTGTAACGAAAGGGGTCAGCGTCGGTTCGCCTCGTCGATCTCGGCTTCGGCACGCAGCCACCGTTCTTCTGCGGCGTGTTCTTCTGCTGTAAGCGCGGCGAGGCGCGTATTGAGCTTGGTCAGTTCGTTGGCGTCGCTTTTGGCATAGAGAGCCGGGTCTGCAAGACGCGCCTCGATTTTCTGCCGTTCCTTGCCGAGCTGTTCGAGCAGATGCTCGGCGGCCTTGGCCTCCTTGCGGAGCGGGGCGAGGGCGCGACGCTGTTCTGCGCGGTCGCGTCTTTGGTCTTTTCTGCCGGCACTATCCGCGTCGTTATCGACGCGCATTTCGTTTGCTGCTTTGCGCGCGCGATCGGTCAGCCAGGCGCGGTAGCCGTCCATATCGTCTTCGAACGGCGTAATCGTGCCGTCATCCACCAGCCAGAGACGGTCTGCGACGGATTCCACCAGATGCGAGTCATGGCTGATCAGCACGACAGCCCCCTCGAAATCGCAGAGCGCGCGAATGAGTGCGTCACGTGCGTCGAGATCCAGATGGTTTGTCGGCTCGTCGAGCAGGAGAAGATGGGGGGGCGTTGCGTGTGGCGAGAGCCAGAAGCAGGCGGGCCTTTTCTCCGCCCGACAGATCGCCGACGCGTGACTCGGCTTTACCGGCATCCAGACCGAAACGGTCGAGCTGAGCACGCACGGCGACCGGTGTCGCATCGGGCATGGCGCGGCTCATATGGTCGATCGGCGTGTCGGTCAGGACCAGTTCGTCACCCTGATGCTGGGCGAAATAGCCGATACGCAGGCGTGAGGAGTGGTTCACGCTTCCTGAAAGCGGCTCCAGCCTTCCGGCAAGCAGCTTTGCAAAGGTCGATTTGCCTTTGCCGTTCTGGCCGAGAAGGGCGATGCGATCGTCGAGGTCGAGCCTGCAGGACAGGTTCGACAGCACGGCGCGCCCCTCATAGCCAACACTCACCTTGTCTAGGGAAAGCATTGGCGGGGGAAGGGGTGAGGGCTCGGGAAAGGAGAAACGTGTCGGGCTGTCCTCGACGACCGAGTCGATCTGGGGCAGGCGGGCGAGCGCCTTGAGGCGGGCCTGTGCCTGTCTGGCCTTGGTTGCCTTGGCGCGGACCCGGTCGACGAAAGACTGCATGTGGGCACGCTGTGCCGCAAGACGCTCAGCCGCACGGTTCTGCTGAAGGGCCTGCTCGGTGCGTATGCGTATGAATTCGTTATAGCCACCCGGTGTCAGGCTGAGCTTGCCTTTGTCTAGATGCGCAATGGAGTCTACCACGCTGTCGAGCAGCGATCTGTCATGGCTGACGACGATGGCGGCGCCGGAGAATGATTTCAGCCAGTTCTCGAGCCAGATCGTGGCTTCGATGTCGAGATGGTTCGTTGGCTCATCGAGCAGAAGAAGATCCGGATTGAGAAACAGCGCTGTGGCAAGGGCCACACGCATGCGCCAGCCGCCTGAGAAAGAGGAAACCGGGCGTTGCTGCGCCGCGTGATCGAAGCCCAGCCCTGACAGAATACTGGCCGCACGCGCGGGCGCCGTGTGCGCGTCGATAACCAGCAAACGTTCATGGATATCCGCAAGGCGGGACGGGTCCTGTGCGGTTTCGGCCTCATGCAGCAGACGCGCGCGTTCCAGATCGCCCGCCAGAACGGTCTCGATCAGCGAGGCGTCGCCCTCCGGCGTTTCCTGTTTGACCCGTCCCATACTGGCGCGGTTCGAGAGCTGGATGGTGCCGCCATCGGGATGCAGATCGCCTGCAATTGCAGCAAGTAGCGTCGATTTTCCCGCACCGTTTCGCCCAACCAGACCGACCTTGCGCCCCGGATCGACACTGAGTGAGGCGTTGTCGAGCAGGACGCGTCCGGCGATGCGCAGGGTCAGGTCGGTGATGGTCAGCAGGCTCACAATATCTTCCCGGGCAGAATGGACGCGTTTTGATGCCAAGCGGACTATCAGGAACTCCCGTTTTGCTCTAGGGGAAGGGCGTTCACCGCTTTTCTTTTTTCATGCAGGAGATGCCTTATGGCCCTGGAACGCACCCTTTCGATCATCAAGCCTGACGCGACCCGTCGCAACCTGACCGGCAAGATCAATGCCGTGTTCGAAGATGCCGGTCTGCGTATCGTTGCCCAGAAGCGCATCAAGCTGACCGAAGACCAGGCTAAGGCCTTCTACGCTGTGCATGCAGAGCGTCCTTTCTATGGCAGCCTCGTCGCTTCCATGCTGTCCGAGCCGGTCGTCGTGCAGGTGCTGCAGGGTGACAATGCCGTAGCACATCATCGCGAAGTCATGGGCGCCACCAACCCGGCGCAGGCTGCTGACGGCACCGTGCGCAAGCTCTATGCCGAAAGCATCGAAGCCAACTCGGTTCACGGATCGGACAGCCTCGAAAACGCGAAGAACGAAATTGCATTCTTCTTTGCAGAGACCGAAATCCTCCCGTAAGGCGGATACGGTTTCGATCGGGAAAAGGCGGCCTCTGGCCGCCTTTTTTTTTACGTATCATCAAATGACACTACCTTACAGCAACTCTCGTTTACACATTTTTGGATATTGCCTGAGTAATATCGTCATACCCGGCGTTTCGAGTATGAGCGAACGGGGTTTGCCGCGATGGCGTGTTTTAATGGTTTTCAAAGCACTATTTTCTACATGGAACGGTGTTCCATGCAATTTGATAAATAAATGATATAGATGGGTGATATGGTACTTCAAGGCGATCAGTTGTCGGAATAAATTAAAAAGTAGAGAAATCAATGAAAGTCTCAAGTACAGGTAAAAAAAAACGGAAATAGAAACGAAGATTTATCATATAGTGGTAATGTAATTATATTTCCGAAAAAAAATCGTAAACCTGACGTTCAGAGAGAAAACATTGCCGACCCCGGTCTCTCCATCATTGCCGGAGATGGGCGTATTCTGGATAAACTCGGGATGTCGGGGGATGAATGCTGTTATATCTTGCCGCCGCATGTCACGTTTATTCATCTTTTGGCTGATGCAGAAACCACTGATCCTGCGTCGGAAAATGAAGGTGTAGAGTCCCTGATCCCAGTGCGTGTCATCCTTTCCGAGTCTGCGGCTGTAACTGAAATTGGTATGGGTGCAGATGAGGATCGAACTTACGATAAAGACGATGCGTCGAAGACTCATTGGGTCGAGCCCGGTCGCACACTCTATCTTCAGCGTCATGCACCAGAATATGTCGCGATGCTTTCGGTGAAGTTCGCCAGAAAAGAATCAGTTTTCAGGCAATTCTGATATCCTCTCTGTTTGATGCCGGATACTTTTAACGCCGGGAGCCGACAGAAAACAGCAATTCCCGCTGAATCTGCGTTTCCGGTTGGCATCGTTTCTAGGTTGCCCCGACGTCGTTCGTCAGCTTGATATCGTGCGGTGACCATGCAGCTTTTTCCATGGGCGTCCATCGATTGCTGCCAGTCCGAGGCCAATAATACCGAGACCGGCAAGAGCATTCCATTTTAGGCTTTCTCCGAGGAAGCAGACGCCTAAAATCAGAGCCATGACAGGAAGCAGAAACGTCACGAGCGAGAGGTTCGTAGCGCCCGCTGTTGCGAGTAATCTGAAGTAGAGTATGAAAGCGAGCGCTGTGCTGAGCAGGGCGATACCGGAAAATGCACCCCAGATGGGAAGCGTCAGGGGTGGCAGCGCCCAGGGGTGATCGAATGCCAGCGATAACGGTAGGACAATCAGGGTGCTTGCGCTGAGCTGACCTGCTGCAGTTTTTATGGGGGGCATCCCCCTGAACCGGCGGCCGTAAACGCCGCCAAAACCGTAACTCAGTGCGGCCCCAAGGCAGGCGATTTCTCCGACTGCAGTGCCCCGACCCGAGGAAAGCCCAAGCAGGGCCGGTCCGATCAGAAGCCCCACGCCACAAAAGCCGAGGACGATGCCGACCACTTTGCCCCAGCGCATTTTTTCGTCATGGGTCAGGAAATGAGCGACAATAATCGTAAAGACCGGTGTCGTGGCATTGAGGATCGCGGCCACGCCACTGGCAATCCTCATTTCTCCGAATGCGATTGCCGAGAACGGGATAACGTTGTTCAGGAGGCCGAGAAGGCCGAGACGTAACCATAAGGCGGGCGTGAGCGACAGAGCATCTTTTCTGGCAAGAAGCAGCAGGTTCAGCGCCAAAGAGGCAATCCCGACACGACCCAGAACAACGGTGAAAGGCGGTATAACGGCAACCAGCACCTTGAAGAAGAAGAATGATCCGCCCCAGAGGGCGGCAAGAGCCAGAAGCAGCGCCCATTCTCCCAGATCCATCGTACGCTCCGGGACGTGTTGCATTGCTATCTCTTTTCACATGTCGGAACGGGTGCAGCTCCGGTCCAGACCTATATCGGGGTTACAGTCACGACAGTGCCGCAAAAATCCTCTGTGCCACGGATCCTGTCATCATGCATGATGAGAAACAGGCGTGGGATGACAGGCAGGATGAATTGCGCCTCAGCCGCTGCTCGAATGCTTGGCCGCATCGGGCAAAAGCTGTTGCCTGCAAGCTCGTAACGATCAATGTTTCGTACCTGGGAGGCAGAAGCTTGCCTGGCCTTTCTGATCTTGGACCGCGGATTTGTATCATCGGTCCTTCTAATAGTGGCAAGTCGACTCTGGCCCGAATGATAGGGGGTAAAACCGGACTGCCGGTCTTTCACCTTGATCAACTCCGTTATGAAACGGGGGGCTTCGATACCCTCAGGCAGGAGAACGATTTTATTGCGGACCATGCCGTGCTGATTGCACGTGATGAATGGGTAATGGACGGAAATTATTCATCTTGTCTGGCGTCGCGTATTGACCGGGCAACAGGCCTTATCCTGTTTGAGTGCTCCATGCTCCGCAGCCTCGTTCGCTACGTGAAACGGTGTCGTCATGTCGGCACACGGGCAGGTGGTGTTTCGGGGCTTGCAAGCGAGCCGGTACGCTGGATAATGTCGCGTCATATCGTCGGCCCGACGCGCCAAAACAGGCAACGTTATCGCCTGGTTTTCGACGCGATGACGAAACCACGCCTTGCTCTGCTTTCGCCACGTGCTTATCGCGTTTTCTGTCAGAGCGAGGGGCTGTCATTTCAGGGTGTCAGCAACAGCCTGGTGGTCAGGCACGATTGACAGGGGAGGGTTCCAGGGGCTGGGATATCGGTCGTTGCCGGACAGGATCGGGCGATCCAACCATACAGGCCTCAATTTTTTCAAGCGACACGCCACGTGTTTCCGGGACGAAGCGCAGAACGAAGGCCATCGACCCGAGGCAGAGCAGGGCGAAAAGCCACATCGAAAAAGCACCGTGGAATGCCTCGTTCAGAAAGCGATTGCCGGCAAGCATCGGAAAGCTTTGCGCTACGACGAAATTCATCACCCAGTTCGCCGCGACAGCAAGGCTCATACCGACCGAGCGGATATGATTGGGGAATATTTCCGAGACGAGGATCCAGGCGACCGGCCCCCAGGAAAGTCCGAACATCAGCATGTAGAACAGTAGGCCGAACAGGGCGAGCAGTCCCGTATCCTGCGTATAGAGCGCGATGGACGAGGCGAGCAGACCCAGAGTCATGCCCAGCGATCCCCACAGGATCAGGGGACGTCGACCTTTTCTATCGACGATCCAGGCGCCGATCATACCGCCTATCAGATTGGCAACGCCGATCCAGATAGTCTGGAACAGAGCGTTTTTCAGGCTGCCGCTCGAATTACTCAGTAACATCGGGGCGTAATAGACGACGATATTGATCCCGGTGAATTGCTGCAGACCTGCGATCATCGCACCGATAAAGACGATCCAGCGTGCGCGACGATCGTGCAGGATCGTGCGTAGACCATGACCTTTGACGCCATGTTCGCTCAGTGAGTTGCGTATCTCCTCCATCAGGGAGCGGGCATGGGGCGGGTTGGAGATACGGCTCAATGTCCTGAATGCACGGTCTTCCTTGCCCTTGATCATGTGCCAGCGTGGGGATTCGGGAATGAGGAAAATCGTGGTGCAGAAAATGAGGCAAGGGACGATTTCCGACCCCAGCATCCAGCGCCAGCCTGTCGTTTCGAGCCATGATGCGCTGGAATGCGCGGCAATCAGATAATTCACGATATAGACAATCAAGGCGCCGAGCACGATCGCGAACTGCTCCATCGACAGGGCGCGCCCGCGCATGTCTTTCGGTGAGACCTCGGACATATACATGGGCGATACTGCCGAAGCGATGCCAACCGCCAGCCCGCCGAGAATGCGATAAACCACAAATTGGAGGAAATCCGGTGCGAGCGCAGCACCGATGGATTGCACCGAAAAGAGTATGGCGCAGACGAACAGGGTCAGACGTCGTCCCAGTGTCTGAGCCAGCCATCCTGAGCAGAGGGCGCCGAGAATGCAGCCCAGAATAACACTCGAGACTGCCCAGCCTGTCGCAGCATCGCCCAGGTGGAAATAGGCCCTGATTGGCCCGATTGCGCCCGAGATCACCGAAGTATCGTAGCCGAACAGAATTCCGCCCAGCGCGGCAACGGCGCAAAGACGCAGTACATAGCCGACATCGTGACGTTCGGAGGCGACGCCGACCAGATCTTTTATCCGGTTCATGACGATGCTCCGTCGCTATTGCGATTGAAGCCGATATGCCGGATGCGAAAACGCGCTGCGGGTCGATACTCCGCCTTCGGCGCACAGGGGGGCAGGAGAGAGCCAATCATGATGAAACCTCGAACGTGACATTTATGTAACCTTCGAAGCGTAAGCGCGTCCGCGCGAAAGCGTATCGCTAATCCGATGGTTTTCCATCAAGGGCGCGCTCTCATGCCATGCGCGGGGAAGGCACGATGGGTTCATCGGCGGCATATCCAGAGGGGATAGACCCGCAGGGAATTCGGAAAGGACCTACACCATGCGTATGGCTCTGCACGGCATATCGAGCTTGCACACCAATCTGATGATGGATATCCGGCTTGCTCGCGAGGCCGGGTTTACCGATCTGGAAATCTTCTATCCGAAGCTTGCTCGGTACCTTGCCTGTGGCGGATCGATCGAGGCACTCCGCTGCGCCGTAAATGACGCTGGACTGCGCGTGAGCCATGTAAGTGCTCTGGATCATATCGAGCGTCATGAGCCGCAGGCCTTCGACGCGTTACTTGCCGAAGCGCGCAGGATTACGGTCGAAGCCTATGAGCTTGGAGCGCAAACCGTCATGGTGCTACCCCGCAATGGCATCGATCATCTGCCGTACGAGCAGATCATGGATATCATGACGCGCAATATAGGCGCGATTGCTGCCATAGGCCGTGAGTACGGCATGCGTTACATGATCGAGCTTCCTGCCTTCACGCAATTCCGGACGCTGGCGCAGGCACAGGAGATTATGGAGCGTGTCGAATCGGAGAATGTCGGTATCGTCGTGGATTTCTGGCATTTTCATGCTTCGGGCGCGGTGCCGGACGATATCGCCCTTCTCGATCCAAGGCGTATCTTCGGTGTGCATTTCTGCGATGGCCGTGTGCCGAGGCAGGGTGAGGGCTGGGATGAAACTGTTTTGCGCGAGTGCATGCCGGGGACAGGGGAGATCGACCTACCTGCCTGGTCTGAAGCGGTGCGGCTGAGCGGTTATGACGGTCCGTGGTCGATCGAACTGATCAGCCCCCGGCTCTGGGAGCGCGATCCCGCCGAGCTTCTGCCGGAACTTCGAAAGGTACTACAGGAGCATGGGACGAACGCGTTGCGTTAGAGCGGTGTCCAGTCCCGCTATCTCACATTGGTTGCGCAATGTTGTCTATCGTAACGGATGCGATCTGGTCTCCTAACCGCCATAATGCTAGGAGCGAACTGTAATGACCGTTTCGTATAGAGAGAGTAATGCAGACTGAGTTTCTCCGTCAGGATCAGGTCGCTGAAGACGTGACTTCACTCTCAGCCTATCGGATCGCAGTGCTGATTCCCTGTTATAACGAAGAGGTCACGATTGCCGGGGTCGTGCGTGATATGCGTGCTGCCCTGCCCGATTCGGCAATCTATGTTTACGACAATAATTCGACCGATCGAACGATGGCATTCGCCAGAGATGCAGGGGCAATTACCCGACGAGAGCGCTTGCAGGGCAAGGGTCATGTCATACGGCGTATGTTCGCCGATATCGAAGCCGATTTCTATGTGCTGATCGATGGCGATGGAACATATGAGGCAGCCGCTGCGCCGAAAATGGTCCGCATGGCGCTCGAAAACGGTCACGATACGGTCATGGGCGTGCGTAATCATGAAGAAGCCGCGGCTTATCGACCAGGGCATGTCCTTGGCAACAAGGTTCTGACCGGTCTTGTCGTGAGCCTTTTTGGCCGTGGGCAATCGGATATGCTGTCGGGCTATCGCGTGTTCAGCCGCCGCTTCGTCAAATCCTTTCCCGCCCTTTCATCGGGTTTTGAAACGGAAACGGAGTTCACCGTCCATACGCTCGAGCTGAACATGTCGATGGGCGTGGTTCAGACGCGCTATAGCGAACGACCGGAGGGGTCGTTCTCCAAGCTCAATACCTATAAGGACGGGTTCCGGATTCTCGGTACGATCATCAATCTTCTCAAACAGGAGCGGCCCTTCCTGTTTTTTGGTTCGATCGGGGTCGTGCTTGCTCTTCTTGGCGGTCTCGTCGGCCTGCGTTCGGTTCTGGACTTTATTGAAACGCATACGGTGCCGCATCTTCCGTCTGCCGTTCTGGCGACGGGGCTGGAGCTTCTGGCTGCGCTCTCACTTGTTTGCGGGCTTATCCTGAACAGCGTCGCACTTGGGAGGCAGGAAAGCAAAAGACTGGCTTATCTGGCGCTTTCGGCTCCCCCGCGCATCGACCTGTAACCGCGCTATCGGGTTTAGTTCGCTCTATGGGACGGTGTGCCCATAATTTCGGGAATATGTCTTGTTACGCAGCTTCAAGGCGGGTCTGCCCGTCTCCCCCGCACTGGTCTATGTGTTCTTCGCGGCCCTTATGGGAATGGCCTGCGTGCTTCTTACGCCGCCAGGCCAGACGCCCGATGAACGCAATCATCTCGCACGGATTACACAGATTTCCCAAGGGGGGCTGATCGGGCTCAAGCTGGGCACGAACGATGCGGGAGGCTATCTCCCGGCGGATTTCCCAGCTGAGTCTGAACTTCTGAACTCACTGCGTTTCAATGCGCAGGCCAAGGTGCAGATGAACGAGCTTCTCGCCCTGTCCGAGAGGCGCTGGGATCAGAAACGAAGCTGGGTGTCGTTCCCCAATACCGTGATCTATGCTCCGATCACCTATAGTCCCGGCGCGATTACCACGGCGCTCACGCGGGCTTGGAATGCAACGATTCTCCAGACCAGCTATGCCGTCAGAACGGTCAATATTGTCTTTACGATAGCACTCTGTGCGCTCGGTATCGGGCTCGCGCGTCGTGGCACACTGTATCTGGCGGTCCTTGCGAGCCTGCCTATGGTCATCGCTGTAGGGGCGTCGTGTTCGCAGGACGGTATATTGATCGGCCTGTCTATCGTGACAGCGGCCTTGCTGACTCGTCTCGATGCACAGAACCCCGGGTCACGGCACTTCTGGATCGCTATAACCTGTCTCTTCGCCGTTCTGACTGTGAGCAAACCGCCCTTGCTCTTGTGCAGTCTTATTCCTCTCGGATTTCGTTTGCCGGGCAAAATGCTTGACCGGGCTATGCCCTTCCTCGCGAGCGCGCTGGCCTTTCTGATCTGGCAGAAGATCGGCCTCAACCCCACGAAAATACAGTTTCTCGACGGATCGGGACCCTCGGATAGTGGGCAGGTACATTGGGTGCTGACACATCCCCTTTCGCTGCCGATGTTGGCCTACACAACACTTAAAGTGAATCTGGGGCATAATATCCACGAGTTCATCGGGGTACTTGGCTGGTTGGATACCCTGTTTCCGGCCTGGTTTTATCGCATTGTCTACCTTACGATCGCCGGAACACTCTGCTTTTGTTTGTATCCTGCGTTTGCAAACAGAGCGCTTGCCCAGAATGCGAAGACGGCGTTCGTGACGGTGCTCGCCATGCTGCTTGCCGTGGGGGCCGTCTATTTCTCGCTCTATGTGATCTGGACCCCTGTGGGGGCGCCGATTATCGATGGCGTGCAGGGGCGCTACTTCCTGCCAATCGCGCCTTTTCTGGCGCTGGTCTTTCCGCGTGTCTGCACGGCCGGGCAGGTGGCAGATAAAAAGCCGATGCATCAGGTGGCAATGCTGGGTTTCAGCCTCTTCCTGATCGTGGATGTTGTGACCCTCGCATGCGAGTTGGCGTCGCGTTACTGGTGAGAGTTGAGGGGCTTGGGCCGATAAAGAGCGCGCTCATACCAGTCCTGTAAAAAAGCCCGGTCCAAGCCGGGCTTTTTTCAAGGTTTTTTTCAGAAATTCCGCCAGTGCGGCAGGGTAGAGATAGTGCTCCTGATCGAGCACCCTTGCCGCAAGACTTTGCGGCGTATCGTCGGCGTGCACCGGTACGCGGGCCTGTTTGAGAATCGGCCCTTCATCCACGCCATCCGTCACCAGATGAACTGTGCAGCCGTGAAATGCCTCACCTGCAGCGAGGGCGCGCTCGTGCGTGTCGAGACCGGGATAAGCAGGAAGCAGGCTCGGGTGACTGTTGAGCATATGACCCGCCCAGCGCCCGACAAGCCATGGGGTGAGCACACGCATGTACCCAGCCAGGCAGATCACCTCGACTCCTGCCCTGCGCAACGCATCGTCGATCGCCTTTTCATGGCCTTCCCGGTCTGTCGGGTAGAGGCGATGATCGATCGCGCAAGTGTCGAGCCCTGCTGCCCGTGCGGTTTCGAGCCCGGGCGCATCGGGGTTATTGCTGAGCACGAGCGCAATGCGTGCCGGATAGTCCGGCTGTGCACAGGCCTCGATCAGCGCTTTCATGTTGCTGCCACGCCCGCTGATAAGAATGGCGATAGGCGTCTTGGTCATAGGGCGAACTCGACCTTGCCATCGAGTACGAAGCGCGGGCCATTCGCGGTGACGTCACCGATGCGGTATCCCTTTTCGCCACGCTCTTCGAGCATTGCCAGAACCTTGTCGGGCTCGGGGGTAATCAGCACCATGCCGATGCCGCAGTTGAAAACCTTGAGCATTTCGTCCTGCGTGACGTTGCCTGCGGTGGCAAGCCAGCGGAACACGGGCGGCACAGGCCAGGTATCGGCTTCGATCTGCACCCCCAGTCCCTCGGGCAGGACGCGCGGCAGATTGCCCGGCAGACCGCCGCCCGTGATATGTGCGCAGCCATGCAGCAGGCCGGCACGATGCAGCGCCATGACTGTACGCACGTAAAGTGCGGTGGGACGAAGAAGTGCTTCGGCCAATGTGCTGCCCGGTTCGAAAGGCGCTTCGCTGTTCCATTCCAGGCCGCTCATCGTCTTGATGCTGCGCACAAGAGAATAGCCGTTGGAGTGCACGCCGGAAGAGGGCAGCGCGATCAGCGTATCGCCTTCTGCAATACCGGAAGGCAGAAGTGCCGAGCGTTCGGCGGCTCCGACACTGAAACCGGCGAGATCGTAATGGCCGGCTTCGTACATGCCGGGCATTTCCGCGGTTTCCCCCCCGACAAGGGCACAGTCCGTTTCGCGGCAGGCCTGCGCAATGCCCTGGATCACACGCGCAGCATCCTCGACGGAGAGTTTGCCTGTCGCGAGATAATCGAGGAAGAACAGAGGCTGTGCGCCCTGTACCACCAGGTCGTTCACGCACATGGCCACGAGATCGATACCGACCGTGTCATGCTGGCCGCTCTCGATGGCAACCATGAGCTTGGTGCCGACACCGTCGGTGCAGCTCACAAGAACAGGATCGGTGAAACCCGCGGCCTTGAGATCGAACAATGCGCCAAAGCCACCCAGGCCGCCCATCGTGCCGGGCCGGTCGGTCGATTTTGCGGCGGGCTTGATCGCCTCGACCAGGGCATCGCCAGCTTCGATATCGACACCGGACTGGCGATAGCTTGCTGAAGGAGAGATTGGATCGGTCATGCTGTCGCCTCGCTCGAAAAACCTGGCCAGGTGCGTTAGTATCTGTCCTTCTAAAGGAGCCGACCCGGCTCGGAAAGGACCGGAACGGCTATTGGATGGACAAAGAAGCGGGAAATGACGGATTGGCGTCGCTGAGCGCTTCTGCCCAGCTTGCGCTTGCTCTCAAGCCGCCGGCAAGCGTTGCGGCACAGCATTTTATCCCAGCATCGTCGAATGCACAGGCGCGCCACTGGCTCAATCAGACGGGCTGGCCCGATCGACGCCTGCTGCTTTGCGGGGCGGATAGCTGCGGCAAAACCCATCTCCTGCAGATATGGGCCGCGCGACGTCATACACGTGTGATCGATGCTGCCCAGCTCGATGAGCCCGATATCGCGCAGCTGACCGACTCCCTGCCTGCGGCGCTCGCCCTGGATCATCTGGACAGGGTGACATCGGAGCGGGCATTGCTGCATCTGCTCAACCTTGCACGCGAGCAGCGCATCACGCTGCTTATGGCTTCGCGGACCGCACCGAGCCGCATGGGTATTATCCTGCCCGATCTGGCCAGTCGTCTGCGTGCTGTGACTGTCGTACCGGTTCTGCCACCTGAAGACAGACTGCGATTTGCGCTGCTTCTTCGTCTGATCGCCGAGCGCCAGATGATCGTCTCCAAACCGATTCTGGACTGGCTGCTCTGTCATCTTCCGCGCACGGGCGATGCGATCGTGGCCGCCGTGGACAGGCTCGATCAGGCAGGACTTGCCCAGAAGAAGCCACTCACGCGCGCTATGGCGCGTGCGGTTCTTTCGGGTCTTCTGCACGAAACCTCCGAGGAAGAGGGCTGAACGCGACAAGTTTGTGATGATTGGGTGAAG
>CAJQZM010000091.1:0-43353 GCA_907164665.1 Colias nastes | reverse complement strand
CAACGTCACGGAAGGCTATCTGGAAGGCAAGGCCACGTTGCTGCGCAATGTGTTTCTGGCCAAGGATCTGACGATCGATGCCCAGGGGCGTTACTCGTCCTACAGCACCTTCGGTGGCACCAAGAACTGGAAGGCTTCGATCAACTGGGCCCCTATTCAGGATATCCGCTTCCGCGCCACCATCGGCACGTCCTATCGTCAGCCGAACGTGTATGAACTCTATTCGGGCGGTAGCCTCGGTTACGCCTCGGCCACCGATCCCTGCGCACAGGCTGGTTCCTATGGTTCGCTTTCGGCCAATGTCGTGGCAAATTGCGCCAAGCAGGGCATCAATACCTCTACATTCGTTGCGGCCAATTCCGGGCAGGTGCCGACGCTTTACGGCGGTAACGCTGCGCTGAAGCCCGAAACGGGCCGCACCTATACGGTGGGTACGGTCATCACCCCGCGCTGGGTGCCGGGTCTTTCGGCCTCGGTCGAATACTGGCACTATACGATCAAGAACATGATCTCGTATCTGAGCTCGCAATATATTCTCGACCAGTGCTACACGGGAGCCAGTTCGAACTACTGCAACAACATTACGCGCGTTTCGAGCACGAACCAGCTGAATTCGGTCACCGATTACTACGCCAATATCGGCGGTCTGCGGACGAGCGGTATCGATTTCGATCTCGATTATCGTATTCGCGTAACGCGCAGGGACGTGGTGACGCTGGGCAATAATTTCCAGCAGCTTATCAGCTATCTGCAGCAGAACGAGCCGGGCGGCCAGTGGTATAACTATGCCGGTCGCCTGATGTACCAGTCGGGAACGGGTCAGCCGCGCGTGCGTGACTATGCCACGGTCAACTGGCAGCATGGCAACTGGGGCGTCACCTATATGATGAAATATACGGGTGGCATGGTCTGGAATAACGGATCGCAGGATCTCAGCACGGCGCTTGGCTACGGCCGCTACAAGACGCCGGGTATCTTCTCGCATGACGTCTCGGTCAATTATCGCCTGAACCGCTGGACCTTCACGGCTGGCGTAAACAATCTGTTCGACAAGCAGCCGCCGTTCGTGGCCGATGCCTCGACGAACAGCGCCGCAGGACTTTATGGCGATCTGTATATGGGTCGTTATGTGTTCCTTCAGGCCGGGGTCAATTTCTGATCCTGAAAACCTGTGGCCCTGTGGCGCAGTTCGTGCCACAGGGTCGCGCCCGATCTGACCTGCGGTCGCAGGAGCGTTCCCGGCTGTGCGAAACCGCTCGCTTCAGAGGCTAGACGCGATAGGATTCATGCCCGGTCACGATGGGCGTTTGCGCCTCGCGATAATTGCTGCCGCTTCGTGCGCGGTGATTGTCGATCACCGAATAGACCAGCCCCTCGCTTTCAGCATCGAAGACCCTGTGAGCGAAAAGGCTGCGCACCGGATAGATGGCCTTGGTATAGGCGTGCGGACCGGTGATGTTGAACGTGGTTACCGCCCCCACACCGTGGACCTCCGGGCGGTAGGTCGCGATCTTTGTCATGACCAGCTGTATGACGCGTCGCAGAAAGGGGTGACCGGGCCGCGCGATCAGGAACCATTGCTGGTATTCGCCACCCGGCACATAGGCAATCGATGCGCCCAAGCCCCAGCCCTTATGCCGGCCCGAGCCTGACATGTTCCATTGCGAGAGCAGATATTCATCATCGGAACGCAGGATCGTATCGAGCGGTCGGCTCATGGTCGATTTCAGGTCGAGATAGACGCCGCCCAGTCGATAGATCAGCAGATAGCGGAAGAAATCGGCCTTTGCCGCGCCGTACTCCGCCCCGATCATGAGATAGAGTTTCAGCACGTCCCAGCCATATTCATCCGACACGAACTGGTAGCGTGCGGCCTCGTCCCACAGGGTCATCTCCCATCCGGGATTGAGCTGTGCCGTGCGGGCAATATTGGCTCTGATTTCGGGATCCAGCGTCGCCACGTCATTGCAGATGAAGTGCAGTCTGCGCGGAATGGGAGAAAAATCATGCCGTGCAGGAGCGATGACAGGAAAGCGCCTCAGGGCAAGGCAGGTCAGTTCGCTCCAGCTGGCCCGTTCCATAACGAGGTCGCGCGAGCCATCGGGCGCATGAGACCATGGCAGGCCGGAGGCATCGCGCAGTTGATACAGGGCGGGAGCGATCTGGAACAATGTCAGACCTGCCGGAGAATTGATCATGACGCGCCGCGACGGTTCGATCCCGATCAGGGGCCGATCCGTATCTTCCAGAACCGTTCCACGCAGAAGCGGCCCGTCTGGCTCGAGCGCATCGCCGAACAGGGTGATGAGCGCCGTTTCCGTCATGTTCGGGGTTCCTCTGCCTCCGGAGTGGGCGTGTGCGGCAAGAACGCGCCGATCTGTCTGACGGCCTCGGCCAGACTGACCCGCTCGACCGAGACACCATCGGGGAAGGCGGATAGCAGGCGCGATGGCATGCGGCGGTCGAGTATGACAAACACACCGCGATCATCCCCTTTGCGTATGAGCCGACCGAAAGCCTGACGCAGCTTCATGCGTGTCAGGCGATCGTCGTAATCGCGTGGATCGTCGGGTGAAAGCGCCTTGCGCCGTTCGCGATGCAGGATATCGGGGCGTGGCCAGGGTGTGCGTTCGAACACCACCAGTCTCAGGGCCTGTCCCGGTACATCCACCCCATCGCGCATCGCATCCGTTCCGAGCAGGCAGGAATGCAGCTCCGTTCGGAAGATATCGACCAGCGTGGCATTGTCCATTGTGTCGACATGCTGCGCATAGAGCGGCAGACCGGTCTCTTCCAGAGGCGCGGCAATGCGCTGATGCACGGCGCGCAGGCGCGAGATGGCGGTAAACAGACCCAGTGCGCCACCTTCAGACGCCAGAAACAGCAATCGATAAGCGCTTGCCAGTGCATCGAGATCGTTTGGCGGCACATCGGTCACGATCAGCGCACGTGTCTGATGGGCGTAGTCGAACGGACTGAGCAGCGAAGCCCGCAGCGGCGGCTTGATGAAATGGGGCGTACCGAGACGGGTTTCTGCCGATTGCCAGCTTTGCTCGACAAGACGCGGATCCGGGCCGCTTTCGCCGCCAATCGGGGTCTGGTCGCGCAACGTGGCCGAGGTGATCAGCATGCCATGTGCCGGTCCCTGCATGACCGAGGCGAAAGGAATGGTCGGGTCGCGCCAGTGCCGGTGCAGCCCTATATCGGTCTCGCCCTGACGGCCGGGCAGAAACTCGGCGCGTATCAGGTCGATAAACGCCTTGCCTTTGGCATCGTCCGGTTCGAGCACGGTGTCGAGCATCGCGATCCAGCCCTCCACCCGTGAAATGGCGCGCCTGCGTATCGAGCGTATCATCGCCTCGATACGCAGGCGCTGGGCGGCTTCGAGCGCGTCATCGGGCTCGCTGAGCAGGGCCTTGAGACGCTCGACAAGTGTTTCCAGCGGCGAGAGCAGGCGCCTGAGCGCGGTATCGAGTGGATATGTCGCTTCTTGCAGGACTTCACCCGCGGGATGCAGCTCGCATTCCGACGCATCCTGCCGGGGCGAGCCGATCCGGCGGGCCTCAAGCTGGGCCCGCAATGCGCGGAAGAACTGTTCCGATGCATTGACGACCAGATCGGGCACGACCGGCTGATCGGAATCGTCCTCGCCATTCAGGCGCCCGAGCCAGCCGGGTGCGGGCAGGGCGTGAGCAGCGGTCAGGATGGCATCCAGAGGGGCTTCCAGTGCGGGGGAAGTGGCAACGAGATCCTCAAGACGACGTCGAAGCCCGCGTGCGCGCGAACGACTGCCTTCCGCGCCGAGCAGCCAGCGTCGCAGTTCTGCGGCTTCCAGCCCCGACAGGGCGAGAGAGAAGGCGCTGTCCGCGGCCTCGGGCAGGTGGTGCCCTTCGTCGAAGAAATAGCGCGTGGGAAGCTGGTCCTCGTCGGGCACGTCGTCGCGCGCGAGGCTGGACCAGCTGGCCTGGGACAGCACAAGGGCATGATTGGCGATAACCAGACGTGCGCCGCGTGCGCGACGTATGGAATGCTCGACAAAACAGGTCTGGTAATGCGGACAGGCACCGTGAATGCATTCGCCGCGACGATCGGCCATGCCGTAAAGCGTGCTGCTGCCGAAGATATCGCCGAACCAGCCCGGCAGATCGCCGCCCATGAGATCGCCGTCTTCCGTGGCTTCGGCCCAGCGTGCCAGCATGGAAAGGCCGATCAGGGCGGTGGGCGAGGGGCTGGGGCGCGAGGCCAGCGTATTGACGGCGTCTTCCATGTTCAGAAGGCAGAGATAGTTTTCCCGGCCTTTGCGCAGCACGACGGTTTCGCGCCGTTCGGCATCGTCCGGATAGAGGCGTCGCAATTCCTGCTCGATCTGGCGTTGCAGATGACGCGTATAGGTCGAAATCCAGACGGGGCCGTCATTCTGCTCGGCCCAGACGCTGGCCGGTGCAATATAGCCCAGTGTCTTGCCGGTTCCGGTTCCGGCCTCGGCCAGCACGATTTCTGGAATGCCCGCGCCTTCGCGTGGGGCAAGCGCATGGGTGACAGCAGAGGCATAATCGGCCTGGCCCGGACGCGTTTCGGCACCCTCGCCGAGAATGCGCGTCAGGCGAAGGCGTGCCTCGGACGGGCTGACCGGTCGACTGCCCGGCGGTGGGCGCTGGGCCATTTCCTCCCACCGTGGCAGGCGACGCCATACGCGCAGGGCCTCATAGGGGTGACGCTGCTGGCTCGGGCTTGTCTGGAGTACGTCTTCGACAAAGCCGGCCCATGCCCATCCGGCACGCGAAAGCAGCGGGAGCAATGCCGAGAGGGTATCGGCTTCGCGCGTTTCGGTCAGTGTTACGAGGGCAGCGCGCAGACGCTCCAGAATGAGGTGGAGGAAATCGGCCTCGCACGGATCGGGTACCGTCAGGCCGAGTGCCATGCCCATACCGCGTGCCGTGGGGACGACAGGACGGGTGGGGAAAATGAACAGGAAGAGTTCGAGCAGATCGAACCAGGGTACCGGTTGCCCCGGGGGTGTCAGATTGAGGCGCCTGATCGTGGCAGGCCCGTGGATCAGCATCGGCGGGGGCAGGGTTGCCAGCATGGCCGCTGCATCCTGCGCGCCGAGTGCAAGCAATTCGCCATCCGGTGTCAGGATCGATGCCTGCGCCCGCGTGGTGATCAGGGCGGGAGCGTCATAAGGCGAGGCGCGTGAAGGAGTGGGCATCGCCGCCAGCATAGACGGAGTTGCCCCGGCCCGCCAGCAAGCTCTTGCATCGAACGTCCGCACGAATGCCTTGCACCCAAGGCGCAGGCTCCGCATGGGCGTCGGAACGATAAAGAGCGGGAACGAAGAGGCGGGGGAGGCCTTCCGCGCTTTGTGTGTCAGGCAATGCAGGGTCGTGAAACCTAGGGAGACCGGTCACGCGTCGCAGTCGATCCGTATGGCACATGCCAACTTGCTTGACCCGGGACGGAACTATTTCTAGTTTTCGTCCAATCATGTCTGACTCCGCACACAACACCAGCATCCTCCCTCCCGACGCTCCTGCTCTGCCGAAAGCCTGGCCGTTCGAGGAGGCGCGAAAAATTGCGGCCCATGTCGAGGCGCGTGGTGGTGAAGAGCCGGCTCTGCTCGAAACGGGTTATGGACCCTCCGGTCTGCCGCATATCGGTACGTTCGGCGAGGTGGCGCGCACAACCTGGGTGCGTCTGGCCTATGAGCGCCTGACCGGGCGCAAGACGCGCCTTCTGGCGTTCAGCGACGATATGGACGCCCTGCGCAAGGTGCCGACCAATGTTCCCAACCAGGAGATGCTGGCCGAGCATCTGGGGCTTCCGCTGAGCCGTATCCCGGATCCTTTCGGCCGTTTCGAGAGTTTCTCGGCACATAACAATGCCATGCTGTGCGAATTCCTCGACCGTTTCGGCTTCGAGTACGAATTCGCTTCGGCGACCGATTATTATACCTCCGGCCGTTTCGATGCGGCGCTGCGCCGCATGCTTGAAGTGCATGACGAGGTGGTGGCGACCATTATCCCGACGCTCGGCGCTGAGCGTCGCGCGACCTACTCGCCCGTGCTGCCCATCCATCCGCGTACGGGCCGCGTCATGCAGGTGCCTGTGCTGAAGGTCAACCCTGTTGCGGCAACCGTGCAGTGGAAAGACCCGGAAACGGGGGAGGCGTTCGAGACCTCTGTGCTGGGTGGCCATGCCAAGATGCAGTGGAAGGCCGACTGGGCCATGCGCTGGTACGCACTGGGCGTCGATTACGAAATGTCCGGCAAGGACCTGATCGACAGCGTCAAGCTTTCGAGCAAGATCTGTCGTATTCTGGGCAAGGCTCCTCCGGCCGGTCTGACCTACGAACTCTTTCTCGATCAGAACGCCCAGAAAATAAGCAAGTCCAAGGGGAACGGTCTGTCGATCGAGGAATGGTTGCACTACGCGCCGCCAGAGAGCCTCGCACAGTACATGTTCAATCAGCCGACACGCGCCAAGCGTCTGTTTTTTGACGTCATCCCGCGCGCAATGGACGAATATCTCGCCAATCTGGACAAGGCGGTAGCGACCGAGGACGAAACGACGCTGCGTGCCAATCCCGCATGGTTCATTCATGGCGGCACGCTCGACACGGGGCTTTCCAGCCCGGTGTCGTTTACGGCGCTGCTGAACCTGGCCTCGGTGGCGAATGCCGAGAACAGCGAGACCCTGTGGAAATTCCTCCGTCGTTACGACCCGAGCCTTTCGCCGGAGACCCATCCCTATGTGGATCGTCTGGTCGGTCACGCGCTGGTTTATTTCAAGGAATTCGTGCGTCCCGCCAAAACGTTCCGTGCGCCTACCGAGCTCGAACGTGTAGCGCTTCAGGATCTGGCTGACGCCTTGAAACTGGCCGATCCCGGACTATCTCCTGTCGAGGTTCAGGATATCGTCTTCGAAATTGGTAAAAAGCACCAGATCCAGCCGCTGCGCGCCTGGTTCGGTTGCCTGTACGAGGTATTGCTCGGCCAGACGGAAGGACCGCGTTTCGGTATTTTCGCATCGCTTTTCGGACTTCCCGAGACGGTTGCGCTGATTGAGAATGCCCTTGCGCGTGACGATGCTGCGGAAAGCGCAAAAAGCGACGCTGCACCGGGCGAAGCCGGATAATAGTCGAGACAAAGACGATCAGCTGCCTTGATTTGATTGAGGGTTCATGACCGTTCAGGAACAAACCACCGACTGCTGTGAAGAAGGCGAGGCGAAACCTGCCAGTGGATGGCGGCGCGTGGCTTCGCGCCTGCCTGCGCTCTTGGGGCTCGTTCTTCTGGTGGCCGCGATCTATGTCATCCAGAAAGAGCTCAAAACGCTCTCTTTGTCCGAGATACGCTCTGCATTTCAGGCAATTCCGGCTCAGGCGCTGCTTGCTGGCGTTCTCTGCACGGTTCTGTCCTATTTCATCCTGTCGTTTTATGACCGGCTGGCCTGCTATCATATTGGTACGAAGCAGTCGTTTCTGCGCACGGCGTTCGCTTCGTTCTGCTCCTATGTGCTTTCGCACAATCTCGGCTGCTCGGCCATTTCGGGTGCCGCCGTCCGTTTTCGGCTCTACCGGAACTGGGGCGTTTCACCAGGCGGCATAGCCCAGATCATCGCCTTTTGTTCGACCACCTATCTCCTGGGCGCGCTGGCGTTGATCGGTGGCGTTTTCCTGTTCGAGCCCGGGCATATCCCGCTTGTCGGTCATCTTCCCCATATCGCCCTGCAGATAGGCGGCGCTGTGGCATGGCTGGCTGTGCTGGCCTATCTGGTCGTATCCCTGCGTTTTCGTCAGATGCGCATCTGGCGCTATACGCTCGACGTGCCCGGTTTCGGTGTGGCGGTCGCGCAGGTTGTCGTCAGCGCCGCCGATATGGCGATGACGGCCCTTATCGCGTTCGTCCTGCTGCCGCCGGAAGCTGCGATCGGTTTTCCGGCCTTTCTCGCGATCTACATTGCATCATACACGGCAGGTCTTGTGGCCAGCGTCCCTGGCGGTCTTGGCGTGTTCGACGGGGCCATGCTGCTGGCGCTCGGTCCTTATCTTCCTGCGCCTCAGATCCTCGGCGTCGTGCTCACTTTCCGCCTGTTTTACTACATTATCCCGCTTTTTCTGGCGGGTGGCATGTTTGCTGCTCATGAACTGTTTCTGCGCGGCGATGCAGCCTGGGCACGGCGCCATGGCGCAGCCGCAGCGGATGCGATCCGTCGCCCCAGTCAGGTAGTGCGTGAATCCGAGGCCGATTTCTCCGTAACCGTCGCCACGGGCGTTGTTGCAGGAACGGGTATCCTGCTCGTTTTCTATGCCGTTGCGGTGCCGGCACCGTTGCGCGGTACACCCTTCGCGCATCTCATGCTCCAGGTCGCCGAATTTCTGCTTTGCCTGACGGGGGTGATGCTTGTGGGAGTGGCTGCCGGGCTTGCCCAGCGTGTAACAGCTGCGTGGCGCGCTGCGCTGACACTGCTCGGACTTGCCATTCCTCTTGTGATCCTCAGGGAAGGCCCTCTGGCGATACCGCTTTGCCTGATGATGGTCATGTTTCTGATCGCGCCGTTTCGTGCGTGCTACTATCGCAAGGCCCGGCTGTTTTCAGAGCCACTGAGTCCGGCTTTGATGGCACCCGTCACGCTCTGGATTATCAGTCTTGCGAGTGTCGGCCTGTTTGCGCTGCGCCATCATCTCGGCCACGCCTGGTGGCGCTCCCTGATTTATGACGCGCATACATCGGTCGTGCGTTGGGCCTTGGGTGTTTCTGCGCTGCTTGGCATTTTTGCCGTCATCCAGATGCTGAGACGAAGCCATGTGCTCGTGCGCCCTTGGGACAGGGAGAGCGAGACTCTCTATCGCAATCTTGCGCATGCTCTGGAAGAACTGGGGCCGAGACGCCCCAGCGGGCTCATTCTCGACGATAACGGGCGCGCAGGTATCCCGTTTCTGCGGACGGGACAATTCATTATCGGGGTGGGCGACCCTGCCGGCGCGGAAACCGAATGCATCGCAGCGATCTGGCGGTTGCGCGATCTTGCGCTCGAAGAAGGGCGCCACCCGGTCTTCATCAAGGTCGGTCAGGCCCTTCTCGGTGTCTATCATGATATCGGCATGACCGTCTGCCCGAACGGCCCGGGGGAAAGCGGCGCCCTGTGCTGCCTTGCTCAGGACCTTCAGGCGGTCAAGGCGGTTCTCGGCAGTGAGCACAGGCGCCTCAAGCGCCTGCTGAACACAAAGAATTTTCTGAGCGTCAAGGCCCGTGCCGATCGGGCCGGGTAATGCACCTGCCTCATGTGCTGACGCAACAGGTACGGCTGAGCGACGTAACGGCTATCTGGCTGATGGCCTATTCGGCGTTGTTTTCCATCGTCAACCCGCTTGGGGCATCGCTGATTTTTGCGCAGACGACGCTCGGTCAGCCGAGACGTGAGGTGGTCACGCTGGCGCGACTGGTGGGGTTTTATTCCTTCATCATCCTGATGGTGTCGATCTGGCTGGGCGGGTGGATCCTCAGCTTTTTCCGCATCACGATCGATGCGCTCCGTGTTTCCGGTGGTCTTGTTGTGGCCTCTCGTGCCTGGGCACTTCTTCTCGCTCCAGAGGCAAGTGAAGCACGAAAGGAGCGTCAGGTTCTGGATCACGAAGGCGATACGCAGGATAGCGATCTCGGAGATCGGGCCTTTTTCCCTCTCGCCATGCCTTTCACGGTGGGGCCGGGCAGTATTGCGGTGGCGATTGCGTTAAGCACGGGACGCACCCTCGGGGCGTCGGCGGCGAGCTATATCATCGGGCTCTCGCTCGCTGTGCTTGCTGTCTCCCTGACGGTTGTCATTCTTTACACTTATGCAGAGCGTATCGTGAATTCGTTGGGGCGTACGGGCGCACGTATCGTCAGTCGTCTCGCCGCGCTCATCCTGCTCTGTATTGGCATACAGATTCTGTTTGCCGGTCTGGACGGGTTTGTGATCTCGACAATCAAACATGTGCGTCAGCTGGGATAGAGGCGACATTACCCGACATTAGGTGGCAACGGACCGGTTCACCTCAAAAACCGTGTTCGCCGCGAGGTGCGGGATAACGATCAAAGGAGAGCCTTGCCGATTTTCTCCCTCAACGCAGGGATGACATCGGCCTGGAACCATGGCGCACGTTTCTCCCATACGCCGGTTCGCCAAGACGGATGTGGTAGCGGAAAATAGCGCGGCAGATAGCTTCGGAAATTCCTGACGCGCTCGGTAACAGCGCCGCGCCCGAGTGTGTAATGCTGACTATAGGAACCCACGAGCAGAATGAGCCGAAGATCGGTCAGATGGCCGAGCACCTGATTGCGCCATGTCGGAGCGCATTCCGGGCGGGGTGGCTTGTCGCCACCATTGGGCAGGCGGCCCGGGTAGCACAGCCCCATGGGCAGAATGGCAACCTTCGAGGTGTCGTAGAACTCATCTTCTGTGAGCCCCATCCAGCTACGAAGCCGCCTGCCGGATGGATCGTAGAACGATTTACCGCTCTCATGTGCAATGGTGCCGGGGGCCTGACTGGCGATCAGGATGCGTGAGGCTGTCGAGACATGAATGAGCGGCTTGGGACCGAGCGGTAGATGCTCGGCACAAAGCGTACAGTTGCGCACGCGTCGCACAAGGGCGTCGAGTGACTCGCCGTCAGGAGAGGAATCATCGCCTCGAACGACAGGCATTTCAGCTGAAGTTTTCACCAGGCCTCCACGCTGTCGAATGTCATGGCATCGAGTGGATATTCGGCACAGGCCTCGTAATGGGGGGCATCGGGCGTACGATGGGACCGGAAGAGGGTGAAACGCTCCATCGTGACAGGTTTGCCGAGAAGCAGATTATGGGCCTGTATCCAGCGTACGATATCGATGCCGGTCTCGCCGTTCGTCGATCCTAATGCGATGCGCGGCTGAAAGCGCCGTTTTTCCGGAGCGATGCCGCAACGACGCAATGCCGCTTCGATCCTGCCCTGAAGCGTCATGAGGCCGGGTGAGGGAGCGATGCCGGCCCATAAACGGGGACGAGGCCCCAGATCATCGACGCCAACCGTGGTCGGGGCGAAATTGAACGGGTCCACGGGGATCGCGGAGAGAGCGTGGTCGATCTCTTCCATCACGGGGCGCGACCGCACCTCACCGATAAAGCGCAGGGTGAGATGATAGGTCTGGGGCGGATACCATGTCACGCCGACCAGCGATCGGCGCAGGGCAGATAGAAGGCGCTTGTGTTCGCTGGGGAGGTCCAGAGCAATGAATAAGCGCATGAAGTATCCTGCATCTCGGCTGGGCGGGAGAGGGGGCTTTTCCGCGCCGGACCGGTTGGCACCGCAGTCGGAAGAGCCTGACCCCAAGGCATTGGCCCTGAGGTGCGACGGTAGATGATGGACGGGCTGAGTCAATTCGATGGCGCGCCGGTGCGGTTCTGTCGTAAAGTCATCGTTCCTAACGTGCGGCCTCGCGTCAGTTTCGCGAGAAGCGATGAATGTATCGTAGAATGTCAGGGAAGCACGCCCGACTTGACCGCTATGTTAAAAGCGCCACATTGAAACAACAAAAGGCCGGTTTGGCCATTTTTTCAGGAAAGGGTGTCATGGCTTTCGTTCCCAATTCTCGTTCTGGCAACACGCCCGGCAAAGCAGGGACTGCCAGTTTCGGTACGGTCGATGCCGGTCTGCGCGCCTATATGCTCAGCGTCTATAACTGGATGACTGCCGGTCTCGTTCTGACAGGTGTTGTTGCTTACGGCGTCGCCGAGACATCGCTGCGCGATCTGTTCTTTCATCAGGTGTTTACGCCGGGCGGTATCATCACACGTCCGACCGGCCTTGGCATGATCACGATCTTTGCGCCGCTGGCATTCGTGATGGTCATGTCTTTTGGGGTCAACAAACTTTCGCGCCAGGCAGCGCAGGGTCTTTTCTGGGCTTTCTGCGCCGTTATGGGGGCAAGTCTGTCGAATATCCTGATCGTCTATACCCACACGTCGGTTGCCAGCACGTTCTTCATCACGGCTGCGACGTTCGCTGCGATGTCGCTCTGGGGGTACACGACCAAGCGTGATCTCAGCTCGCTCGGCTCGTTCCTTTTCATGGGGCTGATCGGCCTGATCATTGCGAGCCTGGTCAACATGTTCCTGCACAGCCCCGCTGTCTCGTTCATGGTCAGTCTGATCGGTGTGGCGCTGTTTACGGTTCTCACGGCGTTCGACACACAGCGCATTCGTGCAACCTATCAGTATTACCTCTCCTATGTCGGTCCCGAGGAAATGGGTAAGCGCAGTGTTTACGATGCGCTTACGCTTTATCTTAACTTCATCAACCTCTTCACCTTCCTGCTCCAATTCATGGGCATGCGTAATAATAACAACAGCTAAGTAGTCGGATATTCTGTAGTTTTATTACATGGGGTGCGCTTCGAGCGCGCCCCTTTTTGTTTATCCAGACTAATTCGGTCTAATTAACTTGCCTTTTCTATCTGAACTGAATCTAAAAAATCGGCAATGAATTGCGGCAGAAATTGGCTATGCCTAGCTAAATTATTGATTCGCAACGGTTATAGTTGTGGTCAAATTATGAACAGCCCCTTGAAACCTCCGTATCAGTGCTTGCTTTGGAACTCAATCAGGCGGAAACAACAGGACAGAGCTGGGCACTGATGCCCAGCGTGCAGGCGGGCGGTTGATCGAACGGTCAAGTGTCCTGCTGAAGCGAGGCGAGGCAAGGACTATGCGTGACGTGGTCGGAACGATTGAAGTCACCGACTGGCGTAACGTTACGTCTTCATACGAAGGACTCGTATGATGATGTCATGTTGCGACACGGAACGTATGGTCGACTGGAATAGGAGAGATGGATGACATCCCCTGAAGGTGTTGTCGCCATGTTCGACCAAGCCGTGGTCGGGTTGAGCGGCAGCGTAGCGCAGCCACAAAGCTTGACGGTCGGTTCAACGAGCGGGGCAGACAATGAATAATAGACTCTTGCCGAAGTTGCGGCGGCTCCTGCCGCTGGCGCCGGCACTTTTCCTTTCCGGGTGTACGATCGATCTTCTGGATCCGCGTGGCCCGGTCGGGGTTGAGAACCGCAACGTTATTTTGCTCGAACTGGGTGTGATGCTTTGCATCGTGATCCCGGTGATCATCATGACGCTGTTCTTCGCCTGGAAGTATCGCGAGAGCAACAAGGCGGCAGAATACCTGCCGGATTGGGATCACTCCACGAAGATCGAATTCTTCGTCTGGGGCATCCCTGCTGTTGTGATCGTCATTCTGGGTGCGATCGCGATCTGGACGAGCTATACGCTCGACCCTTATCGTCCTCTGCATACGGCTGAAGCCGCAGGGCGCAAGCCTCTGAACGTCGAGGTCGTGGCGCTGGATTGGAAGTGGCTGTTCATCTACCCTGACCAGGGTATTGCAACGGTCAATCAGCTGGCGATTCCGGTCAACACGCCGGTCAATTTCCGCATCACATCTGACGCGGTCATGACGTCGTTCTTCATTCCGCGTCTCGGCTCGCAGATCTATGCGATGGCCGGCATGCAGACCCAGCTCCATCTTCTGGCTAGCGCGCCTGGCGATTATCTGGGTGAGGCAGCGCAGTACACGGGCCGTGGCTTCTCTGACATGAAGTTCCGTACCCTTGCGATGACGGATGACGATTTCAGCCAGTGGGTAGACAAGGTCAAGGGCGCGTCAGATACGCTCGATGCAGCCGATTACCCGCAGGTTGCCGCGCCGCAGGAAGCTGCGCCGGTCAAGTATTTCGCGCATGTCCAGCCTAACCTCTTCGACAGCATCGTGGCCAAGTACAATGACGGTACGGTCATCGACAAGTCGACGGGTCAGGTCATGCACATGCAGTCCGCCATGTCCGACATGCAGATGAAGGAATAGGGACACATGCTAGGTAAGTTAACACTTTCAGCGATACCGTTGGATGTGCCTATTCTTGTTGGCACATTCTGTGGCGTCGTTATTGTCGCACTGGCCGTTCTGGGTGCCATCACCTATTTCGGCAAATGGGGCTATCTCTGGCGTGAATGGCTGACCTCGGTCGACCACAAGCGTCTGGGCATCATGTATATCGTGCTTGCTCTCGTCATGCTGTTCCGCGGCTTTGCCGACGCCATCATGATGCGTAGCCAGCTTGCCCTGGCCTATAATGGTAACCCCGGCTATCTGCCGCCGCACCATTACGACCAGATCTTCTCCGCCCATGGCACGATCATGATCTTCTTCATGGCCATGGCGTTCATGACGGGTCTTCTCAACGTTGTCGTGCCGCTGCAGATCGGCGCCCGTGACGTTGCCTTCCCGTTCCTGAACTCGCTGAGCTTCTGGATGACCACGATCAGCGCCGTTCTGATCAACGTCTCGCTCTTCATCGGTGAATTCGCTCAGTGCGGCTGGCTGGTCTACCCGCCTCTGTCCGAGCAGCAGTTCAGCCCCGGTGTCGGCGTCGACTACTATATCTGGGCAGTGCAGCTGGCCGGTGTCGGTACGTTGCTCACGGGTGTGAACTTCTTCGTCACCATCGTGAAAATGCGCGCACCTGGCATGGGCTGGATGCAGCTTCCGGTGTTCACCTGGGCAGCTTTTGTCACGGTCGTTCTGATCATGGCAGTCTTCCCGGTTCTGACGGTTACCCTGGCCGAGCTCGCACTCGACCGTTATCTGGGTATGCACTTCTTCACCAACGATGGCGGCGGCAGCGTTCAGCTGTATCTCTCGCTCATCTGGACGTGGGGTCACCCGGAAGTTTACATTCTGGTTCTGCCGGCTTTCGGCGTGTTCTCGGAAATCACCCAGACATTCTCGCGCAAGCCTCTCTTCGGCTATCGCGTGATGGTTTACGCTACGCTCGCGATCGGCGTTCTGTCCCTGATCGTCTGGGCTCACCACTTCTTCACCATGGGCGCAGGCCCGAACGTCAACGCCTTCTTCGGCGTCGCCACGATGATCATCGCCGTCCCGACGGGCGTGAAGATCTTCAACTGGCTGTTCACCATGTACAAGGGCCGTATCGAGTTCAACGGCATCATGTACTGGGTTGTCGGCTTCATGATCACCTTCTCCATCGGTGGCATGACCGGCGTGATGATGGCGATGCCCGCAGCCGACTTCGTGCTGCATAACTCGCTCTTCCTGATCGCCCACTTCCACAACGTCATCATCGGCGGTGTGTATTTCGGTTACGTTGCAGGTCTGAACTTCTGGTGGCCGAAGGTTCTCGGCTTCAAGATGAACCAGTCCTGGGGCAAGCGCGCCTTCTGGTGCTGGTTTGTCGGCTTCTATCTTGCATTCGTGCCGCTCTATGTTGCCGGCTTCGAAGGCATGACCCGTCGTATGAACCATTACGACAATGCTGACTGGCATGCTCAGATGCTCATCGCTGCTGTCGGCGCCGCCGTCATCGCAGTGGGTGTTGTCTGCCAGCTGACGCAGATCTATGTTTCGATCCGCGACCGCAACCTGCCCGAGAACCGCGACTTCACGGGTGATCCGTGGAATGCACGTACGCTCGAATGGTCGATGTCGTCGCCTCCGCCTGCTTATAACTTCGCCGTCCTCCCTGACATTCACGGTATCGATACGTTCCATACCGAGAAGCAGAGCGGCCGTCGCAGCTATGAGGGTAAGGTGCTCGCACCGATCCATATGCCGAAGAATACGGCGGCCGGCTTCTTCGTCGGTGCCTTCAGCTTCGTGCTTGGTTTCGCAGCGATCTGGTGGATCTGGTGGCTCGCAGCGCTCGCCCTGGTTGGCGTGTTCGCTACGGTCATCCTGCGCAGCTTCAACAATGATGTGGACTACTATGTCCCGGTCAGCGAAATCGAACGCGACCAGGCCAACTATGTCCGCTCGCTGACAGCACAGGCGGCAGAATAACAATGGCAAATATCTCAGCAACGCCGCACGGCACCGCACACGGCATCGACGATCACGAGCACCACAACACGAATAACGTGTTCGGGTTCTGGATCTACCTGATGACGGACTGCATCCTTTTCGGAACGCTGTTCGCCACCTTCGCTGTCATGCGCACCCAGTTCGCTGGTGGCCCGACGGGCAAGGAGTTGTTTGATCTGAACGGGGTAGGGCTGGAAACAGCCCTCCTCCTCCTCAGCTCGATCACCTTCGGTTTCGGTATGCTTTCGGCTTTTGCCCGCAAGCAGGGCGCCATGCTCGCATGGCTCGCCATTACCTTCCTGCTCGGCCTCGGCTTCCTCGTTCTCGAACTTCGCGAGTTCGCTCACCTCATTCATGAAGGTGCCGGTCCGGATCGCTCCGCGTTCCTGTCCGCTTTCTTCACGCTGGTGGCAACGCATGGTCTTCACGTGACCTGTGGTCTGGTCTGGATCGCAGTTATCATGGTCCAGAGCTTCAGCTCGCAGGTTTTCACCACACGCTACATGGACAAGCTCCAGTGCCTGAGCCTCTTCTGGCACTTCCTGGATATCGTCTGGATCTGCGTGTTCACCTTCGTTTATCTGATGAGTGTGATCTGATGAGCCAAGCTTCGACCCATCAACTCGAGGGCGAGTCTCACGGCAGCTTCGCCTCGTACATAATCGGCTTCGTGATTGCGGCCATCCTGACGGTAGCGGCTTTCGCTATCGTCGAGATGCACCTCATGTCCCCCAGCGTGACCTTCGGTGTCATCGCGGCGCTGGCAGTCGTCCAGATCATCGTGCATCTGGTCTACTTCCTGCACATGAACAGCAGCTCGAGCCAGTCCTGGAACAACACGGCATTTGCCTTTGCGGTCATCTGCGTGCTGATCATCGTCGGTGGAACGATCTTCATCATCCACGACGTCAGCATGAACATGATGTCTCGCTGAGCCATCCGTTGGCTCCGATCCGCCCTTCGGGGCAGGATCGGAGCCAACAATGCCTCTCGAACGGAAAAGGCCCGGAGGAGAAATCCCCCGGGCCTTTTCTTTTGTCTGATGGTTGGTTTTACGATGGACGACCAACAAAAAAGCCCGGTCAGGGACCAGGCCTTTTTGCGACACCGAGAGAAGCGGTGCGTCAGTCCTTATGGGGTTCGGGCGAAAGCATCGCTTCCTTGCCCGGTTTGTCTTTCCACTCGTCGGCATCGGGCATCGCATCGATCTTGCGCGTGATGTTGGGCCAGACCGCAGCGTATTTGCTGTTTACTTCGAGCCAGGGCGTTGCGCGATCGTCGCTATCCGGCACGATGGCTTCTGCCGGGCATTCAGGTTCGCACACGCCGCAATCGATGCATTCATCCGGATTGATGACGAGGAAGTTCTCGCCTGCATAGAAGCAGTCGACCGGGCAGACCTCGACGCAATCGGTGTATTTGCAGCGTATGCAGTTTTCGGTGACCACATAGGCCATGGGTGTCTCCGATCTTAAGCTGGGGCCGGCACGGCCCGAGAGGATCCCGCGAGGCTTGAGAGACGCCATCTGGGATTTTACACAAAGGGATGCCGCAGATAGGCGGAAGTTTCTATCTCTGGCAAGCCTGAGTTTCATTGCGTCTCGGCAAACTTGCTCCGACGCATCAGTTTTCGTCGATCACCTCATAGAGCGTTGCGGCATCCGAGGCCGATCTGCGTCGTTCTGCCAGTGCCACTACGCGCCAGATGCGAACAGCCGGGCGGGGATGCCCGGGAAGGCCCAGAACGTCTCCGACGCGTACTCTGCTATGGGGTTTGGTCGTAACCTGACGATTGATGCGCACCGCACCTTTTTCAATCAGTGCGGCGCAATCCTGTCGCTGTCGGCAGACACGCGCATGCCATAACCAGAGATCGAGACGCTGCGCCGAACGCTCTTCCTGGCTCATCGGTGAGACTGCCTGTTGCTTCCGAGATGGGCCAGCGCCGCGAACGGGCTATCCGGCACCATGCGAACCCTGTTCATGGGTTGCGCGCGTTTTTGGCGCTCCCGGCGTCGTGTCGATGCTGCACCTAGGAGCATGAGCGGAGCCGGTGGGCCGACAAGCCGTGCATCCTGTGTTTGCGGAGGTCGTATGCGTATTCCCAGTTCGGGCAGAATAGCCGCAAGGCTTGCCCTAGGCACGCCAAGACGCGACGCGAGGTCGAGCGGTGCAGGGCAGGGGCCCACACGCAGCAGGCGATGCAGATCGCTGAGCAGTCTCTCCGCGCGATCGAGCCTGAGCCAGACGGGCCCGACATGGGTCCAGCCGAGCGACGACAGGGCTGTATCGATCGCGTTTCCATCCCCGGGTGCCTGTCGGCGTTTCGGAGTTGGGGCGATATCGAGCGTAAGGGTCACCTGTGTCGCATCCGGAACAGGCAGCGTGACACCGTACCAGAGCCCAACCAGCAAGGCCCGCAAAGCCATGGGCCCCGGTTTGAGCAGCGATGGCATGAATACGCCCTGTGGACAGAACACGATCCCCAGTCGCCTGAGGTGGCGCAGGGTCTGGGGATCGATGCTGAAAGGCTCGTCGGGCAGGAGGGGCGTCACACCGCCCGATTCCATCAGGCGATGAGCCAGGCCGCGCAAGGTCGGGTTGGTGCGGGGCTGAGCCGCCAGAGCGTAAAGGGGCGCGAGCTTCTGCCTGAGGCAGGTTTGCACGAATGTCTGAAAGCGCTCCTGCACCACATCGCGTTGCTTCGTGTCGGAGAATTCCCCACCGAGGATCTGGATTATCGGATTGAGCAGGGACGTGCCTCTGGACAGGCGGGCTATCGCATTGCCCTCCCAGAACAGTTTGCCGCTTACCTGGTCGAGAGCAAGATCGTCATCGTGCGCGTTCGACAAGGCCTGAACGCGTCGCGGAATTTCATGGAGCAGGGCGCGACGGCCTGCGCGAAGCATGAGCTTCTTCTCTGGCAGGGTATCTTCGCGGTCGGGTTTGAGCGTGAAACCCTCGATCGTGCCAACCGGATGGCCTTCCACAATCACCTGACCGTCGCGCGTGACGGCCGAGAGCAGATCGCGCGATCCATCGCTGTCGAGACGTCGAAGAAGAGACGTGGCGCGACGGTCGACAAAACGCGCTGTCAGGCGTTCGTGAAGTGCGTCCGACAAGAGGTCCTCGGCCTCGCGCGTGCGCTCCTGCCAATGCGTCGCCCGGTCGCTCCATTCCGTACGGGCCGCCACATAAGCACAGACCCTGATCCCGGTCAGGCGATGCATCAGCGTGTCGATATCGCCGTCGATGCGCGAAAACCCGGCAATATGGGACTCGAACCACTGGGCCGGGATGCCGCCATCATTCAGCAGATGGAAAAAGAGGCGATGACACAGACGTATATGCGAGTCATCGCCGAGTTTACGAAAATCGGGAATCTGGCAGACATCCCACAACAACGCCGTCGATTTCCTGCCGTGCACGGCATCGCGGATATCGCGCTCGCCGGAGAGGCTTTCGAGCGTCAGAATGTCCGAGGCTGGCCTGCCCGCAACGAGTCCGCGTTGCGGGGGCGGGGCATTCAGGCTTGCGAGAAGCCTGTCCGGCGATGAATAGTCCAGCGTGGCGTTGCGCCAGCTGACGCGTTCGATCGGGTCGAAACGATGGGCTTCTATCGCGTCCACCATGGCTTCCGACATGGGACGCGCTTCTGCTGTCGTTCCGAATGTGCCGTCTTTCATGCCGCGCCCGGCACGCCCGGCGATCTGGGCGCATTCCTGTGCGGTGAGCGGTCGCAGGGTCGAGCCGTCGAATTTGGTGAGCGAGGCCAGCGCGACATGGTTGACGTCCATGTTGAGACCCATGCCGATGGCATCGGTCGCCACCAGATAATCGACATCCTTGTTCTGATAGAGTTCAACCTGGGCATTGCGCGTGCGCGGGGAGAGCTGACCCATGATCAGCGCACAGCCACCACGCCGACGGCGTATGATTTCGGCGATGGCGTAAACCTCGGCTGCGGAAAAAGCGACGATGGCCGAGCGCGCAGGCAGACGCGAGAGCTTCATATGACCCGTATAGGACAGGCTTGAGAGGCGTGGTCGTGTTTCGATTTCGATGCCCGGCACGAGGCGTTGGAGCAGGGGGCGGATCGTCTCGGCACCAAGAAAGAGGGTCTCGACGGCGCCGCGCGCATGAAGCAGACGGTCGGTGAAAACATGGCCGCGATCGGGGTCGCTGCTCAACTGGATTTCGTCGACCGCCACGAATTCCACTCGGCGCGTAAGGGGCATGGCCTCTGTCGTGCAGGAAAACCATCTGGCGTCGGGCGGGACGATTTTCTCCTCACCTGTGATGAGTGCGACATGCCGTGCGCCCTTGATGCGCACCATGCGTTCGTAGTTCTCGCGCGCCAGAAGCCTGAGCGGAAAACCGATAATCCCCGAAGCATGAGCGAGCATGCGTTCAAGAGCATAATGAGTCTTGCCCGTATTGGTCGGTCCGAGCACGGCACGGGTACGGCGAGGCATGAAATGGTGCTGGGACGTCATGACGCGATGCTTGTGCATGAGCGATGGAATTGCAAGACATGCTCATCATTGCCCGATGCGTCATCGGGCGTCTCGGATCGACTAAGAGAGGCTTATAACCATGCGCTTGCCCGATACACTCTGCCTCATCGATCGCTCGGATAACGCGCGTATCGTTCATCTCGTCTCGCCGCAGGATGATTTCCACAAGGTTCTGGGCGCGCATCGCGCGGGACTTTTCGAAATTGCCGGTGAGCCCGCACCCGGGCGCCTCTATCTGGTTCCCGGTCCGCAGGGTGTGGATCGTGCTGTCTTCGTTGTCGACACTGCAGAGAAGGACGCCGCGCGTTTTGGCAGTCTGGCAATCGGTTTGCCCAGAGGCGACTGGTCGATGAGTGTTTCTGACCGGCTCAGGGCGGAGCGTGCCGGTCTGGAAGGAGAGGTGCTTCTGGGTTTCTGCATGGGGGCCTATCGCTATGCGGTCGGCCCTGAGTGCCTCTTTCCGGTGCGGCTGGTGGTACCCGCAGAGCACGCGAAGGAACGTCATATTGCACAGGCCGTGTGGCTGGGGCGCGATCTGGTGAATATGCCCGCCAATCTTCTCGGTCCTGTTGAGTTGGCCCAGGCGGCAGCCGATCTGGCGGAGAAGCATGGTGCTGCAATCGAGATCGTGGCCGGGCAGACACTGACGTCTGCCTATCCCTGTCTTGCCGCAGTAGGCGCCGGATCGGATCGTCCTGCACGCGTGGTAAAAATGGCCTGGCGCGGCAGCAAGGCGCAGGAGAATGCACCGCTCCTCTCCCTTGTGGGCAAAGGCGTGTGTTTCGATACCGGAGGGTACGACATCAAGCCCGCCAGCGGCATGCTGCGCATGAAGAAGGATATGGGCGGTGCAGCCCTGATGCTGGCTCTTGCGCATGTCATCATGGCGCAGGACCTGCCTTTGCGGCTCGAACTGCGTATCGGATGCGTCGAGAACAGCATTTCAGGTCATGCCATGCGTCCCGGTGACATCCTGACGACCCGGTCAGGCCTCACGGTGGAGGTAGGTAATACCGATGCCGAGGGGCGCCTCGTTCTGAGCGACCTGCTGAGCGAAGCCTGCGAAAGCGCTCCGGACTGGCTGCTCGATGCCGCGACTCTGACAGGGGCGGCACGCGTTGCTCTCGGTCCGGATCTGCCTGCGTTGTTCTGCAACGACCGGAACTGGAGTCATCTGCTGCTCGATGCGGCGGAAAATGCCGGCGATGCCATGTGGCAATTGCCACTCTGGCATGGCTATGACGCATGGCTCGGCCGCAAAAATGCCCATCTTGGCAATGTGACCGACAAGCCGATGGCCGGGGCGATTACAGCGGCACTCTTTCTTCAGCGATTTGTCGAACCCCCTGTAAAATGGGCACATATCGACACTTATGCATGGAATGACAGCGCGAGACCGGGTCGTCCCGAGGGGGGAGAAACACTCGCACTTCGCGCGCTTGTGGACGCAACATTACGAATGATTAATGAGTATGGTGTGTCGGGGGCGGCTTAGCCCCTGAGTTTCAACAAAAAGATACTAAACCGATTGCAAAAACGAACCTATATGACTGCGTATCGTTCGACGCATGTTGTAGGAATGCAACGCTAATCGGGAAGCAACCCGCCTCATTCCTAAAGCAAGCGCCGTCAGGACACGCACCCAAGGCGTGGCGTTTCGCAATATCGTCAAGGTATTCCGGAGTGGCTTACTTGGGCGACGGGTAAGACCATTCGCCGCGCTGAGAGCGCGCTGCATTGAGGAGTTTTTTCGATGGCCCAGGCACAGAATGACCAGATGCTCAACCTTCTGCGCGACACGATCGTTTCGCTCGTCCGCAAGGACGGTCCCGATCTTTCTGCACGCCAGCTCGGTGTCTTCCTGACCTGCTATCTTCAGGATGGGGCCCACACGGTGCGCGGTCTTGCTCAGGAGCTCAACGTTTCGAAGCCTGCCATCACCCGCGCGCTCGATCGTCTGGGTGAGCTTGATCTTGCCCGTCGCAAGGTCGATCCGCTGGATCGTCGCTCGGTGCTGGTACAGCGCACGCTCAAGGGTTCGGCCTTCCTGCGTGAGATGCGTTCGCTGATGAGCGAAGCCTCCGGCACGGCCAAGCCTGCTGCCAAGACCGGTCGCGGCACGGTAGAGCGCATGACGGTGCGTCGCGCTGCCGGCTGAAGCCGGTAAGTTTGCCAAAGGGGCTCGTCCCCGACGGACAGAAAGACCGCCCTCCGCAAGGATGGCGGTTTTTTTTATGGTCTGGCACTCTCCGTGCTGAGCTTGTCGTAAAGATCTGGCGCCGAGAGGGAGGGAGCGTTTTGGAGCGTGAATTTGAGACGCAGAGATTGACCCTCGGTCTTCCCAATAGGGCAGATTACGACGATCTCGCTGCGATGCGCGCCGATCCGGTCGTTGCGCGATATACGTCTGGCCATCCTGCATCACATACCGATTCCTGGGACCGGCTAATGCGTTATCGCGGATACTGGGAGATACTGGGTTTCGGTTACTGGTGCGTGCGGGAGCGCGATACCGGGCGGTTTGTCGGCACGGTCGGATTCGGTGAAGCGCGCCGCGGGATCACGCCGTCGCTCGACGGTTTTCCGGAGGCGGGCTGGGTTCTGGCATCATGGTGTCACGGTATGGGATATGGTGGCGAGGCTGTAGCCAGCGCGCTTGCCTGGATCGACACGCATACAGAGCATCGCCAGACGCGTTGTATCATCGATCCTAGAAATCTCGCTTCCATGCGCATCGCTGCGCGGAACGACTTCAAGTCCCTTGCGCGGGCAGTCTATCTAAACACTGAAATCGAGGTGTTCGAGCGTCTTCGGCCAGACCTGTCGACTTAGGCGCGCGGGTTACCACTTGCCCAGATCGCGAGCACGCGCCCTGAGGATCACCAGTGCGGTCCAGGAGAGCTGAGGGGCAAGAATGAGCCCCAGACGCAGGGCCAGAGGGGCTGGCTGGATGCAGACAAGGCCGCCCCATATGGCGAAAGCCCAGTGGATGGGCGCGATGATCACGGGCGCGATGCCGCTACGTGCGGCAAGCTGATAAAGATGACTGCGATGCGCCTGTGCCAGCGCGTCGCCTACCAGTGCGCGACGGACGAGTGTGAACCCGACATCGTAAAGAACGCCACTGAGGACAAAGGGCGCGATCAGGGGATAACGTGTTGTGCAGGCAGCCTCGATACCGAGCCACGCAATGACCAGCCCGGCCCCCTGGCTGCCGACATCTCCCATGAAAATACGCGCTTTGGGATAATTGAAGGGCATAAATGCCAGCAGAGCCACAGCGAGTATGAGCGCCGCATGGGTGAAGGCTGGCGCTTGTGCGTGATAAAAGACTAACGCAAGCGTCAGAGCGGCAACGATCATGACGCCGGATGCAAGGCCGTTCAGACCGTCGATGAAATTCAGCGCATTGGTCGTGTAGACGAGCCACAAAAACCCTGTTGCGACCAGTATCAGCGTGCACAGCAAAGCGGCCATTGCGCCGGGTAGAAACGCGGTCAACAGCGTCTGCAACGCAGGAAAATTCTCGTTTATGAAAGGGCCTGCCAGAGCGACGCCTGCCAGAACCATCATCGAGGCGGCGCCCTGTACGCCAAGTTTCAGTGTCGCACGGTAGGAATGGATATCGTCCAGCCACGAGAAAAGGCTGAGAAGGGCGGCCCCCATGAGAGGCAGGAGAAGGGAGGCTCCCGGAAGGTCGCCCTGAGTCCAGAGTTGCGAGATCGGAAAGACCAGCAGGAAAGCAACGACGACCCCGATTCCGCCGCCCTTGGGGGTGGGGCGTGTGTGCGAGCTGCGCTCGACCGGCACATCCATCACCCCGACGCGGATCATGTGTCGTATCAGGGCAGCGCTGATGCAGGCGGCGCCCAGACAGCAGGCGATCAGGGGTATCATCGTCAGATCCGCTTTTTTTCACAAACAGGATGCGCGCCCGTTATCAGGCCATCGCAACGCGCAGGGTTTCGGGGCTATAAGTGGCGTGTGAACGAGAAGCAACATCCTCATAGCCCGTCCCTGCAATCCCGATCGCTGGCGCATCGCCACCGGTCACGTGGAAGAATCGCCGTTAACGTCCTGGCTGACGGGCTGATCTCCGGCCTTGCTGCGCCCGTAGCGCGTTTTCTGGCTGCTCCGCATGACGGCTTGTTGCATCCTCTCTGGTTTATCGCCGGGGGTGCGGTCACACTTCTCGTCAGTGGATTGCCCTTCCGCATTCCACAGCAATACTGGCGGTTTTCGGGTGTCGCGGATCTGCGCGGAATCGCAGCGGCCTCGGTCGGGGGTGCCGCGCTTTTCTCGCTCATGCTCTGGGTTTCCGGCTTTCCCCTTCCATCGCCGACCTTTCCTTTCATCTATGCTCTGGTGCTGCTCGTGGGGCTGGGCGGAAGCAGGCTGATGACACGTCTTGTCAGCACCATGCGCCAGCAGGCACAGGGGCATAGAAGCCGCGTTCTGCTCGCAGGCTCGGATCAGAGCGCCGATCTTTTCCTGCGTGCGCTCGAACGGGCATCGGATGCACAATATCAGGTTCTTGGTCTCGTCACGCGCTCGCCCGGTCAGCAGGGGCGGCGCCTGCATGGCGTGCCGATTCTCGGTGTGCCGGAAGATCTTTCATCCGTACTCGATGCGATGGCGGCCAGCGATACCCTGCCTGACAGTGTGATCGTGACCGATCCCGAATGGCGCGGCTCACCTCTTTCGGTGGTGCTGGATGCGGGTCAGGCCCATGGCATTGCCGTGCAGCGTGCGCCCTCTCTTACACGTCTGACCCCGGCAGAAGAGATCCAGATGCGACCGATTGCGCTGGAAGATCTCCTCAACCGGCCCGAGGTGCCGCTGGACCGCGAAGGCATGGCGCGCCTTATCCAGGGACAGGTCGTTCTGGTAACGGGGGCCGGAGGGACGATCGGGTCCGAGCTGGCAAGGCAGGTTGCCCAGTTCGGCCCTGCCACACTACTTTTGCTCGATCATGGCGAATTCGCTCTCTGGCAGATCGATCTCGAATTGTCGGAGCTGTACCCGCAGGTGCCGCGTCGCGTGATCGTGGGCAATATCCGCGATGCGCAGCGTATCGATGAGGTGTTTGCGCTTTATCGGCCCGCTCTCGTATTTCATGCAGCAGCGCTCAAGCATGTGCCGATCGTGGAGGCCAATCCCTGCGAAGGTGTGCTGACCAATGTTATCGGCACGCGTATCGTGGCCGATGCGGCGATCCGTCACGCCGCGCAGGCCATGGTGCTCATCTCCAGTGACAAGGCGGTCAATCCGTCGAGCATCATGGGGGCGACCAAACGCTGTGCCGAAATCTATTGTCAGGCACTGGCCGCCGAGGCTGAGGCGCGAGGCTCTGCCTTTCGCTGTGTGACGGTGCGCTTCGGCAATGTGCTTGGCTCGACCGGATCCGTCGTGCCGCTGTTTCGCCGCCAGCTCGAACAGGGTGGGCCGCTGACCGTCACCCATCCGGACATGACGCGCTATTTCATGACGGTGCCCGAGGCTGTCGGGCTGGTGCTTCAGGCCAGTGTGCGTGGAACGGCCATGAGACGCCTGCGGGACGAGACCGATGCGCTTTTGCAGCAGGGCGGCATATTCGTTCTCGACATGGGCGAGCCCGTGCGCATTCTCGATCTTGCACGGCAGATGATCCGTCTGGCCGGACTCACTCCCGATGAGGATGTGGCCATACGTTTTACCGGGCTGCGTCCGGGTGAGAAACTCTATGAGGAGCTTTTTCATGGGCGCGAAGCGCCGGTGCCGACCGATGCGCCGGGCCTCAAAATGGCGACACCGCGCCTGATCGATCTTCTGGCAGCGCGCGCGCTGCTCGAGCAGCTCGAAGCGGCAAGCCTTGTTGACGATGTCGGACAGTCTCTGGCGATCATCAACGAGCTAGTGCCGGAATTCGCCCACAACCCTCTGGGCGAGGTACGTCACACGCGGGCTCCGCAGGTTTCGGCCGTGCAGCCAGCGACTTCGGAAAACGCGACCCCTGTGTCATAACGCGGGTCGATACAGGACCGGGCCTCTCGGGGCCGATTAGGGAAGAATGTCATGAGCGAAAAAGCCCCCATCTCCTTTCTCGACCTGCCAAGGCAGCAGCTTCGCCTTGGTGCGGCCCTGAAGCAGCGTATCGACACGGTACTGGATCATTGCAAGTTCGTGATGGGGCCGGAAGTCGAGGAGCTGGAATCCAGACTGTGCGCCTATAGCGGCGCGAAACACGCTGTCAGCGTGTCATCCGGCACGGACGCCCTGCTGATGGTGCTCATGGCCGAGGAGATCGGCCCGGGCGATGCGGTGTTTCTGCCCGCCTTTACCTACACGGCGACAGCAGAAGTCGTTCTTCTTCTCGGGGCAACGCCGGTGTTCGTGGATGTCGATCCCCGTACCTTCCAGATCGATTGCGATAATCTGCGCAGTCGCATCGCCTCCATACGCGCACAGGAAGAGCTCGAACCGCGCGTGATCATTGGGGTCGATCTGTTCGGGCAGCCTGCACCCTGGAACACGCTGCGCACGATCGCACAGGAGGAGGGGCTTCTCCTTGTTTCGGATTGCGCACAGGCCTTCGGTGCTTCGCTCGATGGGCACAAGCTCGGGCGTGAGGCGCTTGCAACCACATTGTCGTTCTTTCCGTCCAAGCCGCTCGGCGCCTACGGCGATGGTGGAGCAATACTGACTGACGATCCGGAGCGCGCGGCGCTTTACCGCTCGCTGCGCAGTCATGGCGAGGGCAAAACCCGTTATGAGGTGCTGCGTATTGGCCTGAACGGACGTCTGGATACGTTGCAGGCTGCGGTTCTGCTTGCCAAGCTCGACCAGTTCGATGAGGAGCTCGCCCGGCGTGAGGCGATTGCCACGCGCTATGACCGGGCTCTGTCGAAGCTCGTCCAGGTTCCGGCGCGTGTTACCGGAGGAGAGAGCGCCTGGGCAATCTATTCCATTCTTCTGCCCGATGTCGGGACGCGCGATGCGCTTCAGGCCCATCTCAAGGCGCAGGGCGTTCCGAGCGTGGTCTATTATCCAAAGCCGCTGCACGAGCAGCCAGCCTATGCCGAGCATCATGACGAGACGGTCTCGCTGCCTGTATCGGAAGGGCTTGGAGCGCGTATCCTGGCGCTGCCGTTGCATCCCGAACTGACAGAAGACGATGTCTCGCGCGTGATTGACAGCGTGGTATCGTTTTTCGAAAAATCTGCACCGATGGACAAAAACGGTGCATCTGCGACGCAGGAGCGCGACGCGTGAGAAAAGAAACACTTCTTATTCTCGGTATTTTTGCAGTCGTTCTATCGACTGTTGCCGTCATATGGTTTTTTGCGCTCCCCGCCCTGCGACCGATCCGGTTCGAAAAGGTGTCGAACGTCACGCTGACCATTGCTCAGACCGATCAGACCCGTACGCTCAATGCCAATGAGACGGCGCGTCTGAATGAGTGGCTTCAGGCCCATACGCGTGGCTGGGCACCGCTGACCTCACCGGCGCCCTCGACCGGAGATGTGGTGATCAAGGGGCGCCTGGAAGACGGTCAGGCATTCGAGCTGGCGCTCTGGACCGGAATCAGCGGCGCGGACTGGAACAATACCGCCATTACCAGGACCAATCCGAAGGCACGCTTCAAGGTGCGAAGCTTCAGCGATTCGGACTGGGCGCCGTTGCGTTATCTCATTGAGGGGCAGGGTTTCGAAAAAACCGACGTCCCCTGAGAGGACGGATTTTCGGACAAAGGGTTTTGCGGGCGCGCGTTCCGGGGGCATCAACCGCCGGAACGCGGGACCAGACGGGGTTTTCAGGCTGGTGCGGCTTCCCGGACGATCCGCCCTGTTTCAGCCATGAAGCGATAGACGGCGGCGCTGAACGGTGCCTTGACCGTGTCGCTCTCCCAGCTTTCAATATTCTCATACATCTTTGCCGCTTTAACCCAATGCTCGCGTCCCAGCGCCTCAACCATGGGCGCTTGCAGGGCCATCCAGCGATCCAGAAGTGTTCGGGCTTGTGCTGAACCGGGTTCCACGCCCCGGTCTATAGCCGCTTCCACCTGTGCAATCAGTTCGCTCCAGTCCCGTTCGTAGCTTGAGCGTTCGCCGCCTGGAAACAGCTGCGCTCCCAGCGTCTGCCATCGCTCGCATTCAGCTTCAGTAAAATACTGACTGGCTACGGTTTTGAAGTCGTTTTTTGTCATGATGGTTTGTGCCTCGTTGATCAGAGAACAGAGCCGATCAGCATCCGGGGCGTCGCATGTATCGAGCAGGATCAGTGTTTCTTCAAGGCGACGAAGCATGAGACCGAGCTGCCTGTAGCGGGCTCCAAGATGGAGAATCTGGCTTTCGACCAGGCTCCGGGCGTCGAGAGAGGGAGCGATCATGACCGACGAAATTTCTGTCAGACGATATCCGGCCTGACGTAAAAGCAGCACGCGCGTGATGCGCTGCATGTCTGCTTCGCCATAAACGCGTCGCCCTGCCTCGCTTCGGCGGGGGTGGATCAGGTTTTTCGTTTCCAGATGGCGGAGGCTGCGTATCGATAGCCCTGTCAGGGCCGCAACCTCGCCTATGGATCGGTTTCGTGTCATGGGGCTCCACTCTCTGTCTTCCGGCACCACCATGCGGTGCTGACACTATGTCAGGAGCAAGAGAAAAATGCCTGCGCGATTCCTGAACGAAGTGTCCGTGCCGTTCGGGAAGACATGCGGCCGAAAGCAGGCATCATGAGAGGCACTAACGGGGGGGGGCCTGAAATTGAACTGCCGTGTCGATTTACCGGAGAGCTACGGCAGGGGCTCGCATTCCTGTTGCGAGGAACGAACCTCAAACGAGGCGCTGGCAGTCAGCAAGGAGAGGGTATCTCGATGCGCCCGGATCAAATGAAGCCCGGGTCGTTATCCCGGGCTTTTGGAACGTGGCAGATCAGGCCGTTTCAGCTTTGCCGAGAGGGGCATCGCCCATTGTTTCGCCCGTGCGCATATCCTCTGCGAGGGGGGCGGTGCCCTTGTCGCCGATTGCGAGCAGGGCAGCAGTGAGGGGCGATGCGAGGATCAGACCCGGGACGCCCAGGATGGTGCCGAACACGGTCTGGGCCAGAATGGCAAGAGCCGGGGGCATATGGACGGCATGACGCTGGATAAGGGGTGCCAGCACATTGCCTTCGAGAAACTGGATCACGCAGTAAAGGCCAGCGACCATCAACCCGGTGCGCGAGCCCTGCGACAAAGCAATCAGCACGGCCGGGACGGCACCCAGAATGGCGCCGATATAGGGAATGAAGTTGCAGAGCCCTGCCACAACACCGAGCGCCATAGCCAGAGGGACACCGAGTATGGCAAGGCCGATGCCGGAGGCGAGACCCACGGCAAGCATGTCGAAGGCCTGACCGATCGTCCATGACCATAGCGTCGTGCCCGCCGTGAGGAACAGCGTGCGCGCTGCAGGCCTGTGGTTTTCAGGCACGAGACGCAGCATCCCGTCGACATAGATGGCCGGTGACATGGCAAAGTAGAGACCGGCGATCAGGATGACTGCTATCGTGCCGAGCAGACCGAACGCACTACTCAGAATACCTGTGACGGAATTGGCGAGACCGGCCCCGAGTGACGGGCCACTTCCTGTTTCGTTGCCACCCAGCGATTTGGGCAGGTGATCCATGACGAACTGACCCCAGGTGCTCGTGCCCATCTGGCTGCGCACCTGACCGTATTGCGTGATCAGGGCCTGCTTGAGCTTGACGAACTGATCGCCGATCTGTGGGCCGCTGAAATAGAACAGCGCTGCGATGGCAAGGAGAATGGTCAGCGCAACGAGACCTACGGCGAGCTGGTAAGGCACACGCGCCCTGTCACGCAGTATGCGCGCCAGACCGTGCAGGATGACGGCGAAAAGCGTGGATGCGAATACCACCATCAACACATCGCCAAGCAGCCAGAGGGCCAGCACGACAATCGTGACGATCAGGGTAAAACGCAGGATTCTGAAAATCCTGGTCAGTTCGTACCCAGCGTCCCGGGCATCGTCTTTTTGCGTTTCGGACATTGTCTCTCGTTCTCGGTCATCGATCCCCCTGTAACGAAAGGGGTCAGCTTCGGTTCGCCTCGTCGATCTCGGCTTCGGCACGCAGCCACCGTTCTTCTGCGGCGTGTTCTTCTGCTGTAAGCGCGGCGAGGCGCGTATTGAGCTTGGTAAGTTCGTTGGCGTCGCTTTTGGCATAAAGAGCCGGGTCTGCAAGACGCGCTTCGATTTTCTGCCGTTCCTTGCCGAGCTGTTCGAGCAGATGCTCGGCGGCCTTGGCCTCCTTGCGGAGCGGGGCGAGGGCGCGACGCTGTTCTGCGCGGTCGCGTCTTTGGTCTTTTCTGCCGGCACTATCCGCGTCGTTATCGACGCGCATTTCGTTTGCTGCTTTGCGCGCGCGATCGGTCAGCCAGGCGCGGTAGCCGTCCATATCGTCTTCGAACGGCGTAATCGTGCCGTCATCCACCAGCCAGAGACGGTCTGCGACGGATTCCACCAGATGCGAGTCATGGCTGATCAGCACGACAGCCCCCTCGAAATCGCAGAGCGCGCGAATGAGTGCGTCACGTGCGTCGAGATCCAGATGGTTTGTCGGCTCGTCGAGCAGGAGAAGATGGGGGGCGTTGCGTGTGGCGAGAGCCAGAAGCAGGCGGGCCTTTTCTCCGCCCGACAGATCGCCGACGCGTGACTCGGCTTTACCGGCATCCAGACCGAAACGGTCGAGCTGAGCACGCACGGCGACCGGTGTCGCATCGGGCATGGCGCGGCTCATATGGTCGATCGGCGTGTCGGTCAGGACCAGTTCGTCACCCTGATGCTGGGCGAAATAGCCGATACGCAGGCGTGAGGAGTGGTTCACGCTTCCTGAAAGCGGCTCCAGCCTTCCGGCAAGCAGCTTTGCGAAGGTCGATTTGCCTTTGCCGTTCTGGCCGAGAAGGGCGATGCGATCGTCGAGGTCGAGCCTGCAGGACAGGTTCGACAGCACGGCGCGCCCCTCATAGCCAACACTCACCTTGTCTAGGGAAAGCATTGGCGGGGGAAGGGGTGAGGGCTCGGGAAAGGAGAAACGTGTCGGGCTATCCTCGACGACCGAGTCGATCTGGGGCAGGCGGGCGAGCGCCTTGAGGCGGGCCTGTGCCTGTCTGGCCTTGGTTGCCTTGGCGCGGAACCGGTCGACGAAAGACTGCATGTGGGCACGCTGTGCCGCAAGACGCTCAGCCGCACGGTTCTGCTGAAGGGCCTGCTCGGTGCGTATGCGTATGAATTCGTTATAGCCACCCGGTGTCAGGCTGAGCTTGCCTTTGTCTAGATGCGCAATGGAGTCTACCACGCTGTCGAGCAGCGATCTGTCATGGCTGACGACGATGGCGGCGCCGGAGAATGATTTCAGCCAGTTCTCGAGCCAGATCGTGGCTTCGATGTCGAGATGGTTCGTTGGCTCATCGAGCAGAAGAAGATCCGGATTGAGAAACAGCGCTGTGGCAAGGGCCACGCGCATGCGCCAGCCGCCTGAGAAAGAGGAAACCGGGCGTAGTTGCGCTGCGTGATCGAAGCCCAGCCCTGACAGAATACTGGCCGCACGCGCAGGCGCCGTATGTGCGTCGATGACCAACAGGCGTTCATGGATATCCGCAAGGCGGGACGGGTCCTGTGCGGTTTCTGCCTCATGCAGCAGACGCGCGCGTTCCAGATCGCCCGCCAGAACGGTCTCGATAAGCGAGGCGTCGCCCTCCGGCGTTTCCTGTTTGACCCGTCCCATACTGGCGCGGTTCGAGAGCTGGATGGTGCCGCCATCGGGATGCAGATCGCCTGCAATTGCAGCAAGTAGCGTCGATTTTCCCGCACCGTTTCGCCCGACCAGACCGACCTTGCGCCCCGGATCGACACTGAGTGAGGCGTTGTCGAGCAGGACGCGTCCGGCGATGCGCAGGGTCAGGTCGGTGATGGTCAGCAGGCTCACAATATCTTCCCGGGCAGAATGGACGCGTTTTGATGCCAAGCGGACTATCAGGAACTCCCGTTTTGCTCTAGGGGAAGGGCGTTCACCGCTTTTCTTTTTTCATGCAGGAGATGCCTTATGGCCCTGGAACGCACCCTTTCGATCATCAAGCCTGACGCGACCCGTCGCAACCTGACCGGCAAGATCAATGCCGTGTTCGAAGATGCCGGTCTGCGTATCGTTGCCCAGAAGCGCATCAAGCTGACCGAAGACCAGGCTAAGGCCTTCTACGCTGTGCATGCAGAGCGTCCTTTCTATGGCAGCCTCGTCGCTTCCATGCTGTCCGAGCCGGTCGTCGTGCAGGTGCTGCAGGGTGACAATGCCGTAGCACATCATCGCGAAGTCATGGGCGCCACCAACCCGGCGCAGGCTGCTGACGGCACCGTGCGCAAGCTCTATGCCGAAAGCATCGAAGCCAACTCGGTTCACGGATCGGACAGCCTCGAAAACGCGAAGAACGAAATTGCATTCTTCTTTGCAGAGACCGAAATCCTCCCGTAAGGCGGATACGGTTTCGATCGGGAAAAGGCGGCCTCTGGCCGCCTTTTTTTTTACGTATCATCAAATGACACTACCTTACAGCAACTCTCGTTTACACATTTTTGGATATTGCCTGAGTAATATCGTCATACCCGGCGTTTCGAGTATGAGCGAACGGGGTTTGCCGCGATGGCGTGTTTTAATGGTTTTCAAAGCACTATTTTCTACATGGAACGGTGTTCCATGCAATTTGATAAATAAATGATATAGATGGGTGATATGGTACTTCAAGGCGATCAGTTGTCGGAATAAATTAAAAAGTAGAGAAATCAATGAAAGTCTCAAGTACAGGTAAAAAAAACGGAAATAGAAACGAAGATTTATCATATAGTGGTAATGTAATTATATTTCCGAAAAAAAATCGTAAACCTGACGTTCAGAGAGAAAACATTGCCGACCCCGGTCTCTCCATCATTGCCGGAGATGGGCGTATTCTGGATAAACTCGGGATGTCGGGGGATGAATGCTGTTATATCTTGCCGCCGCATGTCACGTTTATTCATCTTTTGGCTGATGCAGAAACCACTGATCCTGCGTCGGAAAATGAAGGTGTAGAGTCCCTGATCCCAGTGCGTGTCATCCTTTCCGAGTCTGCGGCTGTAACTGAAATTGGTATGGGTGCAGATGAGGATCGAACTTACGATAAAGACGATGCGTCGAAGACTCATTGGGTCGAGCCCGGTCGCACACTCTATCTTCAGCGTCATGCACCAGAATATGTCGCGATGCTTTCGGTGAAGTTCGCCAGAAAAGAATCAGTTTTCAGGCAATTCTGATATCCTCTCTGTTTGATGCCGGATACTTTTAACGCCGGGAGCCGACAGAAAACAGCAATTCCCGCTGAATCTGCGTTTCCGGTTGGCATCGTTTCTAGGTTGCCCCGACGTCGTTCGTCAGCTTGATATCGTGCGGTGACCATGCAGCTTTTTCCATGGGCGTCCATCGATTGCTGCCAGTCCGAGGCCAATAATACCGAGACCGGCAAGAGCATTCCATTTTAGGCTTTCTCCGAGGAAGCAGACGCCTAAAATCAGAGCCATGACAGGAAGCAGAAACGTCACGAGCGAGAGGTTCGTAGCGCCCGCTGTTGCGAGTAATCTGAAGTAGAGTATGAAAGCGAGCGCTGTGCTGAGCAGGGCGATACCGGAAAATGCACCCCAGATGGGAAGCGTCAGGGGTGGCAGCGCCCAGGGGTGATCGAATGCCAGCGATAACGGTAGGACAATCAGGGTGCTTGCGCTGAGCTGACCTGCTGCAGTTTTTATGGGGGGCATCCCCCTGAACCGGCGGCCGTAAACGCCGCCAAAACCGTAACTCAGTGCGGCCCCAAGGCAGGCGATTTCTCCGACTGCAGTGCCCCGACCCGAGGAAAGCCCAAGCAGGGCCGGTCCGATCAGAAGCCCCACGCCACAAAAGCCGAGGACGATGCCGACCACTTTGCCCCAGCGCATTTTTTCGTCATGGGTCAGGAAATGAGCGACAATAATCGTAAAGACCGGTGTCGTGGCATTGAGGATCGCGGCCACGCCACTGGCAATCCTCATTTCTCCGAATGCGATTGCCGAGAACGGGATAACGTTGTTCAGGAGGCCGAGAAGGCCGAGACGTAACCATAAGGCGGGCGTGAGCGACAGAGCATCTTTTCTGGCAAGAAGCAGCAGGTTCAGCGCCAAAGAGGCAATCCCGACACGACCCAGAACAACGGTGAAAGGCGGTATAACGGCAACCAGCACCTTGAAGAAGAAGAATGATCCGCCCCAGAGGGCGGCAAGAGCCAGAAGCAGCGCCCATTCTCCCAGATCCATCGTACGCTCCGGGACGTGTTGCATTGCTATCTCTTTTCACATGTCGGAACGGGTGCAGCTCCGGTCCAGACCTATATCGGGGTTACAGTCACGACAGTGCCGCAAAAATCCTCTGTGCCACGGATCCTGTCATCATGCATGATGAGAAACAGGCGTGGGATGACAGGCAGGATGAATTGCGCCTCAGCCGCTGCTCGAATGCTTGGCCGCATCGGGCAAAAGCTGTTGCCTGCAAGCTCGTAACGATCAATGTTTCGTACCTGGGAGGCAGAAGCTTGCCTGGCCTTTCTGATCTTGGACCGCGGATTTGTATCATCGGTCCTTCTAATAGTGGCAAGTCGACTCTGGCCCGAATGATAGGGGGTAAAACCGGACTGCCGGTCTTTCACCTTGATCAACTCCGTTATGAAACGGGGGGCTTCGATACCCTCAGGCAGGAGAACGATTTTATTGCGGACCATGCCGTGCTGATTGCACGTGATGAATGGGTAATGGACGGAAATTATTCATCTTGTCTGGCGTCGCGTATTGACCGGGCAACAGGCCTTATCCTGTTTGAGTGCTCCATGCTCCGCAGCCTCGTTCGCTACGTGAAACGGTGTCGTCATGTCGGCACACGGGCAGGTGGTGTTTCGGGGCTTGCAAGCGAGCCGGTACGCTGGATAATGTCGCGTCATATCGTCGGCCCGACGCGCCAAAACAGGCAACGTTATCGCCTGGTTTTCGACGCGATGACGAAACCACGCCTTGCTCTGCTTTCGCCACGTGCTTATCGCGTTTTCTGTCAGAGCGAGGGGCTGTCATTTCAGGGTGTCAGCAACAGCCTGGTGGTCAGGCACGATTGACAGGGGAGGGTTCCAGGGGCTGGGATATCGGTCGTTGCCGGACAGGATCGGGCGATCCAACCATACAGGCCTCAATTTTTTCAAGCGACACGCCACGTGTTTCCGGGACGAAGCGCAGAACGAAGGCCATCGACCCGAGGCAGAGCAGGGCGAAAAGCCACATCGAAAAAGCACCGTGGAATGCCTCGTTCAGAAAGCGATTGCCGGCAAGCATCGGAAAGCTTTGCGCTACGACGAAATTCATCACCCAGTTCGCCGCGACAGCAAGGCTCATACCGACCGAGCGGATATGATTGGGGAATATTTCCGAGACGAGGATCCAGGCGACCGGCCCCCAGGAAAGTCCGAACATCAGCATGTAGAACAGTAGGCCGAACAGGGCGAGCAGTCCCGTATCCTGCGTATAGAGCGCGATGGACGAGGCGAGCAGACCCAGAGTCATGCCCAGCGATCCCCACAGGATCAGGGGACGTCGACCTTTTCTATCGACGATCCAGGCGCCGATCATACCGCCTATCAGATTGGCAACGCCGATCCAGATAGTCTGGAACAGAGCGTTTTTCAGGCTGCCGCTCGAATTACTCAGTAACATCGGGGCGTAATAGACGACGATATTGATCCCGGTGAATTGCTGCAGACCTGCGATCATCGCACCGATAAAGACGATCCAGCGTGCGCGACGATCGTGCAGGATCGTGCGTAGACCATGACCTTTGACGCCATGTTCGCTCAGTGAGTTGCGTATCTCCTCCATCAGGGAGCGGGCATGGGGCGGGTTGGAGATACGGCTCAATGTCCTGAATGCACGGTCTTCCTTGCCCTTGATCATGTGCCAGCGTGGGGATTCGGGAATGAGGAAAATCGTGGTGCAGAAAATGAGGCAAGGGACGATTTCCGACCCCAGCATCCAGCGCCAGCCTGTCGTTTCGAGCCATGATGCGCTGGAATGCGCGGCAATCAGATAATTCACGATATAGACAATCAAGGCGCCGAGCACGATCGCGAACTGCTCCATCGACAGGGCGCGCCCGCGCATGTCTTTCGGTGAGACCTCGGACATATACATGGGCGATACTGCCGAAGCGATGCCAACCGCCAGCCCGCCGAGAATGCGATAAACCACAAATTGGAGGAAATCCGGTGCGAGCGCAGCACCGATGGATTGCACCGAAAAGAGTATGGCGCAGACGAACAGGGTCAGACGTCGTCCCAGTGTCTGAGCCAGCCATCCTGAGCAGAGGGCGCCGAGAATGCAGCCCAGAATAACACTCGAGACTGCCCAGCCTGTCGCAGCATCGCCCAGGTGGAAATAGGCCCTGATTGGCCCGATTGCGCCCGAGATCACCGAAGTATCGTAGCCGAACAGAATTCCGCCCAGCGCGGCAACGGCGCAAAGACGCAGTACATAGCCGACATCGTGACGTTCGGAGGCGACGCCGACCAGATCTTTTATCCGGTTCATGACGATGCTCCGTCGCTATTGCGATTGAAGCCGATATGCCGGATGCGAAAACGCGCTGCGGGTCGATACTCCGCCTTCGGCGCACAGGGGGGCAGGAGAGAGCCAATCATGATGAAACCTCGAACGTGACATTTATGTAACCTTCGAAGCGTAAGCGCGTCCGCGCGAAAGCGTATCGCTAATCCGATGGTTTTCCATCAAGGGCGCGCTCTCATGCCATGCGCGGGGAAGGCACGATGGGTTCATCGGCGGCATATCCAGAGGGGATAGACCCGCAGGGAATTCGGAAAGGACCTACACCATGCGTATGGCTCTGCACGGCATATCGAGCTTGCACACCAATCTGATGATGGATATCCGGCTTGCTCGCGAGGCCGGGTTTACCGATCTGGAAATCTTCTATCCGAAGCTTGCTCGGTACCTTGCCTGTGGCGGATCGATCGAGGCACTCCGCTGCGCCGTAAATGACGCTGGACTGCGCGTGAGCCATGTAAGTGCTCTGGATCATATCGAGCGTCATGAGCCGCAGGCCTTCGACGCGTTACTTGCCGAAGCGCGCAGGATTACGGTCGAAGCCTATGAGCTTGGAGCGCAAACCGTCATGGTGCTACCCCGCAATGGCATCGATCATCTGCCGTACGAGCAGATCATGGATATCATGACGCGCAATATAGGCGCGATTGCTGCCATAGGCCGTGAGTACGGCATGCGTTACATGATCGAGCTTCCTGCCTTCACGCAATTCCGGACGCTGGCGCAGGCACAGGAGATTATGGAGCGTGTCGAATCGGAGAATGTCGGTATCGTCGTGGATTTCTGGCATTTTCATGCTTCGGGCGCGGTGCCGGACGATATCGCCCTTCTCGATCCAAGGCGTATCTTCGGTGTGCATTTCTGCGATGGCCGTGTGCCGAGGCAGGGTGAGGGCTGGGATGAAACTGTTTTGCGCGATTGCATGCCGGGGACAGGGGAGATCGACCTACCTGCCTGGTCTGAAGCGGTGCGGCTGAGCGGTTATGACGGTCCGTGGTCGATCGAACTGATCAGCCCCCGGCTCTGGGAGCGCGATCCCGCCGAGCTTCTGCCGGAACTTCGAAAGGTACTACAGGAGCATGGGACGAACGCGTTGCGTTAGAGCGGTGTCCAGTCCCGCTATCTCACATTGGTTGCGCAATGTTGTCTATCGTAACGGATGCGATCTGGTCTCCTAACCGCCATAATGCTAGGAGCGAACTGTAATGACCGTTTCGTATAGAGAGAGTAATGCAGACTGAGTTTCTCCGTCAGGATCAGGTCGCTGAAGACGTGACTTCACTCTCAGCCTATCGGATCGCAGTGCTGATTCCCTGTTATAACGAAGAGGTCACGATTGCCGGGGTCGTGCGTGATATGCGTGCTGCCCTGCCTGATGCGGCAATCTATGTTTACGACAATAATTCGACCGATCGAACGATGGCATTCGCCAGAGATGCAGGGGCAATTACCCGACGAGAGCGCTTGCAGGGCAAGGGTCATGTCATACGGCGTATGTTCGCCGATATCGAAGCCGATTTCTATGTGCTGATCGATGGCGATGGAACATATGAGGCAGCCGCTGCGCCGAAAATGGTCCGCATGGCGCTCGAAAACGGTCACGATACGGTCATGGGCGTGCGTAATCATGAAGAAGCCGCGGCTTATCGACCAGGGCATGTCCTTGGCAACAAGGTTCTGACCGGTCTTGTCGTGAGCCTTTTTGGCCGTGGGCAATCGGATATGCTGTCGGGCTATCGCGTGTTCAGCCGCCGCTTCGTCAAATCCTTTCCCGCCCTTTCATCGGGTTTTGAAACGGAAACGGAGTTCACCGTCCATACGCTCGAGCTGAACATGTCGATGGGCGAGGTTCAGACGCGCTATAGCGAACGACCGGAGGGGTCGTTCTCCAAGCTCAATACCTATAAGGACGGGTTCCGGATTCTCGGTACGATCATCAATCTTCTCAAACAGGAGCGGCCCTTCCTGTTTTTTGGTTCGATCGGGGTCGTGCTTGCTCTTCTTGGCGGTCTCGTCGGCCTGCGTTCGGTTCTGGACTTCATTGAAACGCATACGGTGCCGCATCTTCCGTCTGCCGTTCTGGCGACGGGGCTGGAGCTTCTGGCTGCGCTCTCACTTGTTTGCGGGCTTATCCTGAACAGCGTCGCACTTGGGAGGCAGGAAAGCAAAAGACTGGCTTATCTGGCGCTTTCGGCTCCCCCGCGCATCGACCTGTAACCGCGCTATCGGGTTTAGTTCGCTCTATGGGACGGTGTGCCCATAATTTCGGGAATATGTCTTGTTACGCAGCTTCAAGGCGGGTCTGCCCGTCTCCCCCGCACTGGTCTATGTGTTCTTCGCGGCCCTTATGGGAATGGCCTGCGTGCTTCTTACGCCGCCAGGCCAGACGCCCGATGAACGCAATCATTTCGCACGGATTACACAGATTTCCCAAGGGGGACTGATCGGGCTCAAGCTGGGCAGGAACGATGCGGGAGGCTATCTCCCGGCGGATTTCCCAGCTGAATCTGAACTTCTGAACTCACTGCGTTTCAATGCGCAGGCCAAGGTGCAGATGAACGAGCTTCTCGCCCTGTCCGAGAGGCGCTGGGATCAGAAACGAAGCTGGGTGTCGTTCCCCAATACCGTGATCTATGCTCCGATCACCTATATTCCCGGCGCGATTACCACGGCGCTCACGCGGGCTTGGAATGCAACGATTCTCCAGACCAGCTATGCCGTCAGAACGGTCAATATTGTCTTTACGATAGCACTCTGTGCGCTCGGTATCGGGCTCGCGCGTCGTGGCACACTGTATCTGGCGGTCCTTGCGAGCCTGCCTATGGTCATCGCTGTAGGGGCGTCGTGTTCGCAGGACGGTATATTGATCGGCCTGTCTATCGTGACAGCGGCCTTGCTGACTCGTCTCGATGCACAGAACCCCGGGTCACGGCACTTCTGGATCGCTATAACCTGTCTCTTCGCCGTTCTGACTGTGAGCAAACCGCCCTTGCTCTTGTGCAGTCTTATTCCTCTCGGATTTCGTTTGCCGGGCAAAATGCTTGACCGGGCTATGCCCTTCCTCGCGAGCGCGCTGGCCTTTCTGATCTGGCAGAAGATCGGCCTCAACCCCACGAAAATACAGTTTCTCGACGGATCGGGAACCTCGGATAGTGGGCAGGTACATTGGGTGCTGACACATCCCCTTTCGCTGCCGATGTTGGCCTACACAACACTTAAAGTGAATCTGGGGCATAATATCCACGAGTTCATCGGGGTACTTGGCTGGTTGGATACCCTGTTTCCGGCCTGGTTTTATCGCATTGTCTACCTTACGATCGCCGGAACACTCTGCTTTTGTTTGTATCCTGCGTTTGCAAACAGAGCGCTTGCCCAGAATGCGAAAACGGCGTTCGTGACGGTGCTCGCCATGCTGCTTTCCGTGGGGGCTGTCTATTTTTCGCTCTATGTGATCTGGACCCCTGTGGGGGCGCCGATTATCGATGGCGTGCAGGGTCGCTACTTCCTGCCGATCGCGCCTTTTCTGGCGCTGATCTTTCCACGCGTCTGCACCGCCGGACAGGTGGCAGATAAAAAGCCGATGCATCAGGTGGCAATGCTGGGTTTCAGCCTCTTCCTGATCGTGGATGTTGTGACCCTCGCATGCGAGTTGGCGTCGCGTTACTGGTGAGATTTGAGGGGCTTGGGCCGATAAAGAGCGCGCTCATACCAGTCCTGTAAAAAAGCCCGGTCCAAGCCGGGCTTTTTTCAAGGTTTTTTCAGAAATTCCGCCAGTGCGGCAGGGTAGAGATAGTGCTCCTGATCGAGCACCCTTGCCGCAAGACTTTGCGGCGTATCGTCGGCGTGCACCGGTACGCGGGCCTGTTTGAGAATCGGCCCTTCATCCACGCCATCCGTCACCAGATGAACTGTGCAGCCGTGAAATGCCTCACCTGCAGCGAGGGCGCGCTCGTGCGTGTCGAGACCGGGATAAGCAGGAAGCAGGCTCGGGTGAATGTTGAGCATATGACCCGCCCAGCGCCCGACAAGCCATGGGGTGAGCACACGCATGTACCCAGCCAGGCAGATCACCTCGACTCCTGCCCTGCGCAACGCATCGTCGATCGCCTTTTCATGGCCTTCCCGGTCTTTCGGGTAAAGGCGATGATCGATAGCGCAAGTATCGAGCCCTGCTGCCCGTGCGGTTTCGAGCCCGGGCGCATCGGGGTTATTGCTGAGCACGAGCGCAATGCGTGCCGGATAGTCCGGCTGTGCACAGGCCTCGATCAGCGCTTTCATGTTGCTGCCACGCCCGCTGATAAGAATGGCGATAGGCGTCTTGGTCATAGGGCGAAATCGACCTTGCCATCGAGTACGAAGCGCGGGCCATTCGCGGTGACGTCACCGATGCGGTATCCCTTTTCGCCACGCTCTTCGAGCATTGCCAGAACCTTGTCGGGCTCGGGGGTAATCAGCACCATGCCGATGCCGCAGTTGAAAACCTTGAGCATTTCGTCCTGCGTGACGTTGCCTGCGGTGGCAAGCCAGCGGAACACGGGCGGCACAGGCCAGGTATCGGCTTCGATCTGCACCCCCAGTCCCTCGGGCAGGACGCGCGGCAGATTGCCCGGCAGACCGCCGCCCGTGATATGTGCGCAGCCATGCAGCAGGCCGGCACGATGCAGCGCCATGACTGTACGCACGTAAAGTGCGGTGGGACGAAGAAGTGCTTCGGCCAATGTGCTGCCCGGTTCGAAAGGCGCTTCACTGTTCCATTCCAGGCCGCTCATCGTTTTGATGCTGCGCACAAGAGAATAGCCGTTGGAGTGCACGCCGGAAGAGGGCAGGGCTATCAGCGTATCGCCTTCTGCAATACCGGCAGGCAGAAGTGCCGAGCGTTCGGCGGCTCCGACACTGAAACCGGCGAGATCGTAATGGCCGGCTTCGTACATGCCGGGCATTTCCGCGGTTTCCCCCCCCGACAAGGGCACAGTCCGTTTCGCGGCAGGCCTGCGCAATGCCCTGGATCACACGCGCAGCATCCTCGACGGAGAGTTTGCCTGTCGCGAGATAATCGAGGAAGAACAGAGGCTGTGCGCCCTGTACCACCAGGTCGTTCACGCACATGGCCACGAGATCGATACCGACCGTGTCATGCTGGCCGCTCTCGATGGCAACCATGAGCTTGGTGCCGACACCATCGGTGCAGCTCACAAGAACAGGATCGGTGAAACCTGCGGCCTTGAGGTCGAACAATGCGCCAAAGCCACCCAGGCCGCCCATCGTGCCGGGCCGGTCGGTCGATTTTGCGGCGGGCTTGATCGCCTCGACCAGGGCATCGCCAGCTTCGATATCGACACCGGACTGGCGATAGCTTGCTGAAGGAGAGATTGGATCGGTCATGCTGTCGCCTCGCTCGAAAAACCTGGCCGGTTGCGTTAGTATCTGTCCTTCTAAAGGAGCCGACCCGGCTCGGAAAGGACCGGAACGGCTATTGGATGGACAAAGAAGCGGGAAATGACGGATTGGCGTCGCTGAGCGCTTCTGCCCAGCTTGCGCTTGCGCTCAAGCCGCCGGCAAGCGTTGCGGCACAGCATTTTATCCCAGCATCGTCGAATGCACAGGCGCGCCACTGGCTCAATCAGACGGGCTGGCCCGATCGGCGCCTGCTGCTTTGCGGGGCGGATAGCTGCGGCAAAACCCATCTCCTGCATATATGGGCCGCGCGACGTCATACACGTGTGATCGATGCTGCCCAGCTCGATGAGCCCGATATCGTGCAGCTTACCGACTCCCTGCCTGCGGCGCTCGCCCTGGATCATCTGGACAGGGTGACATCCGAGCGGGCGTTGCTGCATCTGCTCAACCTTGCACGCGAGCAGCGCATCACGCTGCTTATGGCTTCGCGGACCGCACCGAGCCGCATGGGTATTATCCTGCCCGATCTGGCCAGTCGTCTGCGTGCTGTGACTGTCGTACCGGTTCTGCCACCTGAAGACAGACTGCGATTTGCGCTGCTTCTTCGTCTGATCGCCGAGCGCCAGATGATCGTCTCCAAACCGATTCTGGACTGGCTGCTCTGTCATCTTCCGCGCACGGGCGATGCGATCGTGGCCGCCGTGGACAGGCTCGATCAGGCAGGACTTGCCCAGAAGAAGCCGCTCACGCGCGCTATGGCGCGTGCGGTTCTTTCGGGTCTTCTGCACGAAACCGCCGAGGAAGAGGGCTGAACGCGACAAGTTTGTGATGATTGGGTGAAG
>CAJQZM010000089.1:63006-127930 GCA_907164665.1 Colias nastes | reverse complement strand
GAGTACATATAATAAACAGAAATATAATAACAAATAAAATGTAAGTACTTCAAAATGTAAACTTTTTTGAAAGTCGGTTAAATAAAATCTGTTTTGTTCCTAGTCCAATCTTAGTCGTAAACAGGCAAATGACGCATTAAATTCAACATGCATGTGTGTGTGAGTCATTTATTAGCACGCATTAACAAAACTAATCTATGTAAACATAACTCACACTAGAACAATGTGTTGACATACTATACTTTTGGAATTTACCCAAAAAAATTTTTTTTAATAATATTAGTACGAGTTTTATAGTACTTTTGTGTTAGGAAAATTGTGGTCATGGGAAATTTCCATGGAAATTATATGTTTCACCGTTGTGACGTGAAAGAAAGACAAACAAACATACTTTGGCATATTAAGCAAGTATGAGGATTAACATTTTAGTAAGGATTGGTGTGTATATTTTTTGTTGTTATTACTAAATCTTTTAGTTATAACTTATAAGGTGATAGATATAAATTAAAGAATGATACATTTTGTGAAAAAGTAACTAACCATCCATTGAAATTGTCGCCTTTACAAATAGTATACTTTACAAATACTATTGCTAGTTTTTCTCGGCATTGAAAAAAAAAACATTTAAAAAACACCACTTCACTCTTCTCTCTCTTCTCCCCAAAACTTCCCAAAAATCGGGGAAAATTGCAACTAGCAACACAGTTAGTACCGAAAATATATTTTCTATCTGTATGTGTGCCAAGCGCGTGTCGGCCTGCCTCAAGGCGATATCTATTGCGTCCGATTCGACCTCTGGGTCGACGACACTATTCGAAGAATAAAAACATAGCGATTTTTATAACTGCTTTTGATAGTGTTTTTTGTGGGTCCCATTTTGCATTTTAAATTTATACATATTGACAGCCGTGACTTCGTCCGTTTTGGACATTTTGAGCATTAAATTATTTTGTATTATTCATGGTGGACGATACGCTATATCATTTTATATCGATAGCCCTTGCGTGTGGAGGTCTTATCAAAATTGGCAGAGGCGTTTCGGAGATTAATACGAACAGACAGATAGATAGATTTTGTATTCCGGTTATATGCATATATAAAAGCTGGAATTTTTATTATGAACCCTCATAGGGTATATGCATTTGAACTATTATTAAGCTTATATTATAGTAGTTGTGCCCCGCGGTTTTACCCGCATTGCTCCGCTACTGTTGGTTTTAGCGTGACGATCCTTCCTAGATAAAGGGACTATCTAGGAGTGAAATAATTTTTCAAATCGAACCCGTAGTTCCTGATATTACCGCGATCAAGCAAACAAACTCCAACTTTACTCCAACATAAAATACCACAAATTATAAAATGATTGCCAGAGTATGTTCTAGTAATAAATTCCCCAAATTTGCATTTGTTACATTCCATGAAATCTAGTTGTTACCGGATGCTCATCAAAATAGGTATGAGTCAAGTGTCAACGACCAGTAGAGGTCGCGGCGGGCGGAATAGTGCGGTAGGTTATGAATAGGTTACGAATTTAGGTAGCCTAGATGTGTGATTTTAAATTATCTATTCTGTTTTTGTGTGTTTTGTAAATGTATTTCAATTTTTTGTTGGATATTTGTTGTGTAATAAATATGTAAGTTAAGTCTGTGGATAAGTAATCCGTGGATATTTTTTTGTGTTTATTTGTATCATATTACTAGCTGTGCTTCGCGGTTTCACCCGCATTGCTCCTCTCCTGTTGGTCTTACCGTGATGATATAATATAGCCTTTCTCGAAAAATGGGCTATCTAACACCGAAAGAATTTTTCAAATCCGATCAGTAGTTGCTGAGATTAGCGCATTCAAACAAACAAACTCTTCAGCTTTATAATATTAGTATAGATATGTTTTAATTGATAGTTTTAGTTGAGTGGGTTTGTGAATTGTGGAATAGGATAGGGGACGTGGGTTCCATCACTATGGTATGATAGTTTTGTAGTTTATGGGTGTTCTGTGTATTAAATATATAGGTATTTTAAAATATATTCAAATATAAAATTTAACATAAACTAGCGGTCCGCCCCGGCTTCGCCCGTGGTACCTACATGTTTAAACTATCCTATCTCTCAAGTTGGATCGAACTGCACATGGTGTGCGAATTTTATTATAATCGGTTAAGTGGTTTAGGAGTCCATTGAGGACAAACATTGAGACAGACAGATGAACAAGATGACGATTTGTTGAATGCTCCGGAATATTTTAGTAATTTATTCTGTAAAATGTATTTAAAAAAATGTTAAGATTTTGGTGTAGGTGTAGATGCTTTGGATGCCCAAAATATTCTACATCAATTGAGTTCATATATCAACATACGCCTCTTCAAAGACTGGTTTAATTTATTTTTCTCATATCAATACATACGCAATATTGAACCGAATTGAATTGTCGCAGGGTACTGCTAGATAAACATAAAAACCGACATATTGACCATAATACATTTCCAGACAGCCTTCCACCTAATATATCCCATCATAAAGATTGAATAGTCAAAATCTTATAGTCCGAAGCTAAACCCATGGTCCAGTAATGTGAAGGCCATTTTCAAGACAATAGCACGGCATGTGCGGTAGGTCGCGTCTGGCCAAAAACTGGTTAGCTTAGATTCTTAGACGGAGATGACGCACTGTACAGTAGCCGAGTTTTTTAATAGATTTTGTGCTGGTTTCAATATATACCAATATTATGGAGCGAGTATGAACGCGCTAAACGCGGGAACTACTGGATCGAATTGGAACATTATTTTTGTGTTGAATAGTCCGTCTATTGCAGCTTATTGGCATTGTAGCATGTTGTACGACGTAGGTGAGACCACGGGGCACAGCTAGTCTTAAAGGTATTCAGTTCGACGGGTTCTGTTGAGAGTAATATTTCCTAGACGACCGTGTGTAGCGGAGCGGAAATAAAACTAAGAAGTAGGCACATGAGTTTCTCAAACTCAAACATTTATTTATTTAAGTAGATTAGGAGCTATAGACTACCCAGATACTTTTCTAAATTAATCTATTTCTATTACATACATTATCTCTATGCATTTATGTACTACTATGGTAACAAAATATATCTGAAATGACGTAAGTACTTAAGAATTAAAATAAGTTTGCTAGTTGTCTTTCCATACAAAACTGCTGAATTAAATTGGTATATTTTGTAATATTGATGACTCTATCATTCGGGCATTTCCCCTAGAATGGTTTATTTAAAACTTGTTTTTCTTGGCAACCGATATTTATAATAAGGTATGATTGATGTGATAGAATTCTAACGAATGGAGTATTGGATATCATAGAATATAATTTTATTGTTTAACAATATATTAGGGTTAGGAATATCATAATATTTCAACCCAATAGAAAAGGAAGATGGCGTTGAGTTAGATTTTATTTCTAGCTACTGATTGCGACATACTTTAAACAATTATTGACATGATGCCTGCCTTGCAGTTATCTCAATCTTATATTTCATAATAAATGAACAAGCAATTTCCTCTTTCCTCTAAAACTGTTGTGTGTCGTACCTTTTTGATTTTATTTTAAGAGATGGTTACGATAAATAAGTTACATTTAGATTGATTTTTTTTCTTTATTTAATTAAATGTAAATTTAATAAAGAAGAGCGTGTGTCAGAAGTGAAACTTTTTTGGCAAGATCAGATTTAAAGGTACCAAAATCATAGCCTTTCTATGACGATTGATATGTCGTTATCCAAACTATGAAACTAACCTACGCGTACGGTCATCGGTTACCCTTGACTCGCTCGTCACCTTGCGTCGCTCCATCTATTATGCATGACGCATTTTATTTGAAAAGTAATTGTCCAACAGTAGCGGACCTAGCTCATTTAGTTGATTTTCTGTTTATTTATGAATTATTAATGATCATAATATTAAGTTGATAATATAGTTTTGTAGATATTGTTACAGTAGAATGCATTTGAAAATGATCATCTTTTAAGTCTAATATGTAAATAACTTATATATTTTTTAAGACTTTTTATTTAACTACTTCTACGACGACTTACAACGTATTCTTCTTAATTTTCTACAGTAAGGTCATTTTCTATCATTAGTACTTATAAGAATAATGTGTAAAGTTCTTTGTATTCTTAGATATGTACATATTGTATTTTACCTAAAAGTAGCTAATTCAGTTTACATTGACCAAGTACAGAATGGCAAATCACATGTCATCGAACTGTTTGGTTCTACGTCATGACAGTTCCTCTATTTCACAATGTATTATACAGAATTTTATAAAGACTTCACTTCAATTTAAATTCTAATATGTTGCTAGTAAATTGCTCCTATATCAGGGATAATTCTTACAATTTATAGGGAAATATAACTAAGGGAATAGTGTAGATAGGTCCTCATACTTTATCGTATAATAAGTCAACTAACATACCCTGAAAACATAACTATCCTTTTGCATAGTCAAGCTCCCAAATTAGCAATCCGATCCACAGATCATATTACCTACCATAATAGCAATACAAATGAATTCCGCGAAGCTATACTTATAGATAAGTGTTTTTGTCCGTCTGTGCGCCTAGACCAAAGTCACACCGGTCAAATGATGTTCAAACTGTGTACTAGTTAACATTGATATGACTTTGGTGCCCAAGGTCAGTTTTTGATTGCTATCTAGTTGTTTCCAACGTTAATGTTTAGTGCATTTATTTAGGTATTTATATTTGTTTTTAAGATCTTTGTGTTATATGTACTAGTTTAGAAGTTTTGATTTATAAGCTTTGTTGTACAGTGGTTAAAGTGAGAGTTGAAGCAAAGCGTCTTGGGTTCGATTATGTATGAAGATTAGTAAATTAAGGGTCCTAAGTCCGAGGGTGCAAGATTCGATTTCAGGTGTGCGATGCGGAAGTTACTTGAGCTTTTTATTTGACTTATTTTGATAGATAATTTTAAATAAGATTATTTTTTATTGAGTTTCTAGTGATGTGCTTGTTTGCTGTCGAAGACTTTAACCACTGAGGCACTGCTCTAATTGTGTTCAAATTTATCTAGAACTTTGTTAATGTTCTTGGTGAACTAACACCATTATTTTTGTAAAAGGTAGAGACGGAGTAACCATTATTATTTATACTTATATTTATTGCATTATAAATATTCTTATTAAGTAATTATGAGTGCAGTGACCTAATGTTTTATTTATGAGTTTAATAAAATACATTTTAATGACGTTACAATGTGCATTATTATTTCCCCAAGCGTGTTATTGGTTAAATTATTGTTACTTTCATATATCTTAGTTTTACAAATGCACTAAAATCTATTTCGTTCGTTGCAAAAATAGAAGTTGCTACATTTATTTTTATCTAGCTGTCCGGGATAAAAAGGTAAAACTATTATATTTATCAAGTCCTACTAATATTATAAATACGAAAGTTTGTGAGGATGGATGTATGTGTATGGATGTTTGTTACTCTTTCACGCAAATACTACTGAACCGATTACAATGAAATTATTTAGCAAACATATAGAGGGTAACTAGTCATTTAATATCAAAATCTTTTTATTCATATATGACACAACAACATATCGATATATATATCTTTATTACTTACTTATTAAAGTAGCTAGTCGGTATTTAGCTCTATCTATACATGTTGAGTTTCATCAAAATCCGTCCACTTCTTTGAGCTCTAACGAGCATCATACATCATAAATACAGATTATAATACAAGTAGGAAAATACACGTACATAAGCATTGTGTAATAAATGGCGGGTTTTTGACCGTGATGTGATTGAACTTCCACGTGTTGGTTCTCCGAAGATTTGCTTGTTTTGATAAAATGTATACATTGAATACTAGTATTAGACCGCGGCTTTCCAATACCTGTTCGTGTAAAAGAATGTGGAAATTAAGTATGAATAAGATTATTATATGGGCAAATTTCATCCATATTTAACCAGCCGTTTTGGTGTGAAAGAGACATCCTTTTTAGATTTTCAACAATGACATTACTAGTAATTAATATCTACATACATATTATATTTAACTAGCTTACCGCCCGCGGCTTCGCCCGCTTTGTCTGAAACCTAATAAATTATATACTAAAACCTTCCTCTTGAATCACTCTATCTATTACAAAAAACCCCATCAAAATCCGTTGCGTAGTTTTAAATATTTAAGCATACATAGGGACATAGGGACAGCAAAGGCGAATTTGTTTTATACTATATATGTAGTGATTAAGTGATTAAAGGAAGATGATACATGTTTAAAATATTAGTAAATATACATACATATGATGGTTCTACATTTCTAAATAACCCTTTACTTTAGAAAAACTCCGAAATAGCAGTTAAATTATTCAAAACGTCCTCTATTTGCGATTCCATACCCATTGCGAAACAAATAAGAACTATAAAAATCGGATAAACCTAAGTTGAATTAAACTATGCTCGTTGAATCCTAAAACATGCCGGTCCCTAATCAATGTCCCTAAACAAAAGGTGTCTACGAACCTGCGCCCGCGCATGTTGGCTGTGTGTATGTGTGCGTGATGGCAGAGAGTATGGGAATAACGTACACTGTGTAGTGCTTTTAGTATGAATATAATGTAGGAAAAAATTATGTTTTGAAAGTTGAAGGTGATTTAGGAAGGAAAGTGTATTGAAAACGTTTAAGAAAGTTGGAGTATCATTTAAGAAGGAGAGAATATAGATGAGAGGAACAGCAGAGAATATTAAGCTCTACATTATAAGCTATACAGTACTTATGTATTGTATCTCTCTTAATTTGCACTATATTTAGATACTATACAGGTACATTACCAAGACACTAACATTATCAGCATAGAAGGAGAAGAATAACAAACCACTTTTATGTTCTTTCCAATTACATTTATTTATTATCACATTATTATCACATCTGAAAACTTAATACATGATTGCGTTTTCGAACCACTCAAACTACTTTTATATTCTTTTCATTTTGTCACATCTGCACATTAATCTATGACGCTGTTTCGTTACATACAATCGTCCTCCTTCTAACAAGGGCGACCGGCCGACAACCCAACTCCGCTTCTAATGCACGCTATATACTAGCTCTGCGATCGGGTGCGCTTGCGCAGCCGATATAGTTTTATTATTATTATGGAGATTAATAAGCAGTGGATGATGTTATGGATGATGGTGTTATGGATTTGTGTAGGATTTTATGTGCAAAAATTGCTGAGCCGATTTGGATAAATTTCGATAAATTATGGATAAATTGGAGGATTATGAAGAAGAATATTTCTATTCAGGTAATTATGAAAACAATTAAAAGTACTACAACGCGTTAGATTTTTAGTGAAGTTTGTAGAACTGACTCACGCTGACTTTCAGCAATCATTGACTGATTGACAGGGTGTGATATCACTCGATGTCAGTGATGTCATCGTAAAGAGAACCTATTAATTGGCTATTCAATAGTAAATTGAAATAAATAGGTATGCCTTGTTTATTATTAAATAGCTAAATAGAATATGGAAATACCTTACTAAATATTTTATAGTTATATATTAATCTATAATTTAATATATTGTATTTCTTGTACCAGAGAACAATCATTGGGAAATCTTCATGCATACTTGGATACGAAACTAATATCATTAAAAATGATAGAGCCTTTTTGCATATATTTCGCATATTAATGACGTTTAAAAATTAAATTGTCATTCAGACATACATGGTGTCAATTACTCCTGGGTTACATAGGACATTTTTTATTACTTATTCGTCATTTTAATCGCGATAATGTTATTTTTTAATTGCAATAAAGTATTTTTTATATTATATTAAATTTTAATGAAAATGACGCAAATAGGAAATATAATTAGATGAATTTATTAATGATGAAAGGCAATATTAAAATATTGCCTTTCATCATTAATAAACACAGAGTTTATAAATAATCTGTGAATTTGCCGCCAAAATGGCTGTCAAATTTTGCCGCTCTATAACCTAACTTGTTTGATCATAGTGTGGATCTATTACGGGTTTACTATTTTTAAAGTCTCTGATGTCCCGACGACCTTTACAGATTTTTTGCTCCAATTTGCTTTAAGCCTTTTTTATTTAACGACCCAATTAATGTGTGGATTTTGCGTACTTTTATCGTTTTAGTCACATAATAGTGATTTAGAATAACTATTAGATTATATTGCTTATAAGATTGCGATCGTATTTTACGCTCAATGTACAAATTCCGCGTATAAAATCGAAAGGCAAACATACCATCGACATGTAAATTACAAAAATAAAATTACCCACGATTGAGGAAGTTTACATTTATGGCGAAGAAATTCTTTTTTTAAATTTGACGTTTTGCGTTCGCGCCGAAACAGCGCAGAGCAAACACGAGCTTCTGTTGCAGTCATCAAACGAATCCTTTGCCGAAATTAGTCAGAGTTCCCGAAAAATACGGCTATTGACCCCTCAGGGCAACACCTAAATATTTTAGTTTCCAAAAAATACACCATGTTTACATAACACGGCGAAATTTTGAAGAAACTTCGGCAAAGGGCCGAATCACTCACACAGATAAGAATTTCGTCGGTGATGCGTGTGTGAGTGACGCACACACGGAGAAGACATAAAAATGCCCAATCCGTACATGTCGCACCACTACAATGAAGGGAGGACGTAAGTCGCATACAAGTGCATAATTCGGCCGAGATGCAAAAAAAAATATTTGGCAATGCGGCCCCTACTCGCCCGCCAGTCGCCCGCCCGACAGGGTTAGGTTAGGTTAGATTTTTTGGCTCCAAAACGCTCGTTGGTGATTTTTAAAAAGTATTTAATGTCTACATCAATAGTTCTCTTCCTGGCTGTAGGTATATTAGCGCAGCCAGTGCGTCGTAATTTTTTGAATAATAAAGTACTCGGAACGCGTCGGCGCGCTCTAGTCAGATTCTAATTCGAATTTCAAATTGAATTTTCTTTTTAATTGTCAACGAGTGTTTTGTTTTATCTACACCCTGAAGGCGGGCGAAGTGATTTCTTATTTTGCATCTATACTTTACAGACGTATCCGATGATGGCATAAACTGTTCAATAGAATTCAAGATTTTTTTCTTTTTTCGAAAATCACAAAAGACTGCTGCAGTGCCGTGTGATCGTGTGGTGTTTGAAACTTTTATTTAGAATTTATTATTTGGACTTTGTGTTATTTTTGGTTGGTTTATTTGGTAAGTACTTTTTATTTTGTTTTATTATTTTATTTATTTCTATGAAATTTTTTCAACGTTTTTATTGTTTTGTATTTTATATAAATTTATTAAACTTTTTATTACACTTCGGAACCGACATCATTCGGAACTTACTCGACGAATATAATCTGCAGCTTTTTATAAAATTGTGAAAAAAATACAAAAGACAAAGAAATATAAATTACACAGAAAGAAACACAATTTATTGTATAATTCTTTAATTCCCGGCTAGACGCTAGGCACAAGGACACGTCGTCCAGTGACGTCAATAGCAATAGAAACTGACAAGAAATTCCGCCATCTTGATTTTGTGCTTTTTTCTCGAAAGCCTACAAAATGCGCGGGCGCGTCAGGGACATGCTGGCCACAGATTCAATATACTTTTAAAGTTTATTAATTTGAAGAATAGAAGATTAGAATACTATTTATCTAATTATATAGAAAGAAAATAATATGAATAGGCATCTCTACATTTCGCCATTGTTGTAAAATTTGTAGGTTCTTTCAATTAGGCGTTTTTAAAGTTAAATAAATATTCAACATATTTCCTTCCTTCATTCCAAAGGAGAGCAAGCTTTAACGTCTTATTTTTTTTATTATTGTTATTTTTTTAATGAATGAACTAAAGACAATCCTTGTTATGACCAAGTTTTGAAAGGATAATAGAAATATTTATTTTAAAATTTGTATTGTAATATTGTTGTATTTGTAAATTATATCCTGAAGCAATAATTTATTTTACAATTTTAACATAGAGATATTTCTATAGATTTTACGAGTCTGGTCAAACGAGTTTAGTCGTTAGTAGAGTTTCAATCTATAATATAAAAATGAATCGCAAAATGTGTTGGTAAGAGCATAGCTCGAGAACGGTTGAACCCGTTGAAGTTTTAATCTATAATATAAAAATGAATCGCAAAATATGTTGGTAAGCATACGCATGGCATAACTCGAGAACGGCTGAACCGATTTCGTTAATACTTTTTTTATAATATTCCTTGAAGTAAGAGTGTGGTTCTTATGGACAGAAAACGTAAACATGTACCACGGGTGAAGCCGGAGCGGACTGCTAGTAAAACATAAATATTAAAAATGCTTCAAGTACTTACCTATTAAAAAGAGTATCTTCGATATTGGACCAATACTTCCGAAGATTACTTGAAACTTTTCTTCTGCAGTTCTATTGTTTCCTAATATAATCATAAGTGTCTACTTACGCGTTTTTCAGAAATTAAACTTTTACTAATAAACTGAAAACTTGGTTTTAATAGTACCTATGTAATTAACCAATCCCATCTAAATGGGATTAGTTAATTACTACTAATAATATTGTAATCTATAGAATAGTATTTACTACAATAGTATCTAAATATCTATAGATTACAATATTATTGATTACAATATTGTGGATTACAATATTATAGATTACAATATTATGGACTACGAATCATACTTTAACATAATTTTATGTAAGAGCACAAAAACAAGATGCTATGTATCTTTATTTAAGTTCCTTGAAGGCTTTTCTCTGTATAAACTGCTTTCCGAACCGGTGGTACCTATGTAATGTAATGACGATTTAAATGCTCTTCTAAAAGAAGTCTTGTTATGTAGGATGTAGAGTTTTATTTTGAATGTTCCAAATAATATTAGATTCGTCAGTCTGTTTATTAGTAACTCCTAAACTGAGTTCTTTGAAGCGGTTTTCACCATCTTGAAGTTAATTATCTGGAGTTTTATTATATACTTATCAGTAAAAATTCAAAGGTTTCAATATATGAACCTAAAAATATTATGGCTTCATAGTACATATTATCTCAATGTATGGCTTACCTAAATATGCCGGAGCAAAGTCGGAGTATGGAGTATACATACTTGTTTTATAACATGGTAATTGTATAAGTTACTAATAGTACAATAGTTCAAAAACCAAAGAACTGATATATTTAATAGAGTCGTTGAAAATTTATATTATTAAATAGTACCTAATCCCTACTATAATATTATAAATGCGAAAGTAACTCTGTCTGTCTGTCTGTCTGTTACGCTTTCCCGCTTAAACCTCTCAACCGATTTTGATGAAATTTGGCACAGACAATCTTTAGACCCTGAGAAAGAACATAGGCTACCTTTTATCAAAACACCACGCGGGCGAAGCCGCGGGCGGCTAGTAACTAATAATGACTTGACTATTTTACAGAAGATCCGAACCGAAAAAATACTGTTTATAAGTATATTATATACTTTTAAAAGTGTATAGGAAAAACATTTGAGTTTGAGATAAGTAGGTACATAGTCACCCACGCGTTATTACGATGCTCTAGCATTTTTAAAAATGAATAAATAATATTTAAAATGGAGTCACCCACGCGTTTATTCCAGCATTTGTTAATTCTGGGTAATAAATAGCTATAAGAAAGATTAGGGAATCATCCTAATGCTTTGTTTCTTCATTATTTCTTTATTGAGGAATAAACAAAAGCTTATGTTATCAATCTTTATTATTAACCAAATTATTATGTCTCTCCATAATACACGGGTACCATCAGAAGTAAGATACCCGGTCCTTTGGAAGGCTTACGTGGGGACACAGGTCCAACACGCAGAGAATTTAGAGAATGTTAATGTGTTGTGGGACACAAATTATTATTATCTATACTAATATTATAAAGCTGAAGCCTTTGTTTGTTTGAACGCGCTAATCTCAGGAACTTCAGGTCCGATTTGAAAAATTCTCGGTGTTAGATAGGTCATTTATCGAGGAAGGCTATAGGCTATTTTATCATCACGCTAAGGCCAACAGAAGCGGAGCACTGCGGGTGAAACCGCGGAGCATAGCTAGTTTTTACGATATAATGGAAGTAGATATACAAATTCAATTAAAACATAGCTGTTATGTTTAAATACGATTAGTATTTGTCATGGATGCATGTATGTTCGTTCATGCAAAACGGTTCATCGGATATTTATGAAATTAGACATATAGAGATCGATTATTGTGTTGATCAGAACATGAGCTACTCCTGTCCCAGTACCACGCGAGTGAAGCCGCAGGATATAGTCTAGCTAATTAATTATAATTTAGTTATTTAGCATTATTTGTATGTTCAATTTTTCATCATACCAAGTATTTTTCAGTGTTAATGTTAAAAATGAATTAAAACGCGTTTTAAAACCGTCATAAACAATTGGTGACTGTACAAAATGATAACCATCAGATAACTCATCTTAAGTCACATAAAGTGTATTTAATTATGTTGAAACTTTTTAATATTTTACGTGGTTTACGATTAGAAAGTTTGCTGAGCGTCAGCTACTGTTCCTTTTAACCGACTTTACTAAAAGGAGGGTATAAAATTATTTGTTATTTTTGCATTTTTTTTTTAATTTCACTAACCAACAAATTATAGATAGATTTTGATGATAATTTTAATAAGAGTTATACCACTTTTTATTTTTAAATTTCTGTTCAACTATAAAATATTAATAGACAATACAAAAGACTATCTCTACGCCAAATTTCATCACAATATGTCCAGTCGTTGTTAACATTAGTGGGCATATGTAAACATGCGCATACGCAACGCCCTTAAAATAAATCTATTGAACGATGAGGAAAATACTTCACCCTTTGCAGTCAATGCAGACAACCTTGAACAGCTGTGAGCTGAGCAATATTTGATGCGGCGCTACCACATTGGTGTGCAATGATCGCGCGTGATCTAAAACCATCTTGGAAATAAGTTTTCAGTATATTTGGAATTATCATAATTCCAAAATATACATTGTTGTTTTGATTATAATCAATAATATAATAAACGCCCCGGCTTCGCCCGTGGTACATATTTCGCAATAAAAGGTAGCTTATGTTCTTTCTCAGGGTCTAAAGATTGTCTGTGCCAAATTTCATCAAAATCGGTTGAGAGGTTTATGCGTGAAAGCCATACATACCTTTCCTCTTTATAATATTAGTAATTAGTATAGATAAAGAAAATAAAACATTACAATATTTACAATCTTTATCGTGATATTAAATTAATTAGAGCTTAGCGTAGACATGATAATTTTGATATCTAAGTTAAAGAGAAAGTCGATAGAAACAAAGAAAAAGTCCTATTTCTACTTCATCTGATGTTTTACAGCAATTTTTGAATGAAATGAATGAAAACTTCAGTTATATTGACTTCAAATCTTAACATAATGTAAAAAAAAAACAATATTCCTGGCAGATTTTAATGTGTAAGCCAAATAGAGTCACATCGTTATTTCGTATTTATTTTTAAATTATTGATATAAAATCCATACTAATATTATAAATGCGAAAGTAACTCTGTCTGTCTGTCTGTTACTCAATCACGCCATAACTACTGAATCAATTTGCATGAAATTTGGTATAGAGATATTTTGATACCCGAGAAAGGACATAGGCTACTTTTTACCCCGGGACATAGGATAGGTTTTATCCCGGAAATCCTACGGGAACGCGGAACTATGCGGGTTTTTCTTTGACTGCGCGGGCGAAGCTGCGGGTGGAAATGAGTTAAATAAATAAATTATTAAAACAACCCGCGTAATGAGCACACGCCTTAACTGTAGTAAGGTGTTTGGTTGATACTTGTCCTTTTTATTGTGCACAAGGCCTTACAAATAGATAGTCGAGTGACGTCATGATGCATTTTAGTTTTATAGGGCAAAGTACTTATGGGGTATGGGGCAGATGTTTTATCAATTTTATTTTGGGGCAGGTTTTGGCCCATTTATTAACACTTTACTGTGGTATACTATGAATGTTGTTTTTTTTTTTGTATTAATATTGTAAGTACTTACATTAAAAGCGTAGAATTTAACTCAAGCTTGCTTTTACCATAGTATTTAAATAAAATTTATATAAGTCTGCTTTCTAAATCGATTTTAAAAGAATGAATTTATCACTGAAGATATTTTGATGGAATTTTGGCATACGTGACTCAAATTAGCGAATCAAGCAAGAATAGCTGACACAAGCAATGTTTTGGTATAATAGTAGTTTTATATTATTATTTTTGTTTGATATTTGAAAAGGTTGCCCTTTATATATTGGAAAATTTAATTAAGTCTGTGAGTGTGAGAACTGTTTTAAATACTTTTTAATAAACAATCATTTTTTTGTTTTCTTCTTTCTTTATTATATCAAAATTTAAACACTACTGCACTATTTAAAAATTTAATAATATGGTAACCACAGTACGCAACAGATATTGTCTTTCTTTCTTTCTTTCTTTCTTTTCTATATTGTGAAAATATCAAGCACCGTGTAGCCGTACCATTATATTTTTTTACTTTGTGCATTTCAAAGCTCTGTGTAGTCGTACCATTAATCGCAAATATAGTCATTATTATAGCTTTTAACTCATATCATAATCATTTCAGTTAAAACGTGGGATGTCATTTGTCCCTTTTTTAATGGCACTGTGAGAAAGAGATGCAAGATTGACCTTGTCGTGCATTGAAAGTTGTATGAGATAGCGATAGATCTTTTGTTTTTTTTGTACAAATTGTTGATCGTGAGTTAAATTAGATCTTAGTTGAATGGAAATTAGGTCAAAATTTAAATGTCAGTTAGGCAAAGGAATGGCTTGGTAAAGGGCATCGGAGAGATTGACTAATCAATTTTAGGTATGAATTTTTAATAAGAATTATTTTTAAAACAAAATTTTCACGTATAAAGATTTATTCGATGCAATAAAGTTAATCGTACATACTTTTTAAAGTTTCATTGTTATCTGCTAGGAATCTCAATTTAATTAAACTTCTAATTTTAACTCTAAAATATTATTTTATAAAAAAATATCAAAAATTATAAAACTTAATTGAATCGGGATTTGCACTAAGATTTCTAAGTTAATTTTTTTCTAAGTTTTCTAAGTGGAAAGTAAGTTACGTAAAATAAAAGTTGCAAAAGAGTTAGATATCAACTGGAAGGTTGTGGCTTTGATTCCTATCAAAGGCAAGTTTACATAAATTATTATCTAACTAATTGAACTGTCACCTTAGAAAAATTAAGGTGTTTACACCTTTTAAATATTAAAGTTTTATAAAGTAGATATATTGCTATAATAATACTTATGTGAAAAAAATAAATTATAAAATATATTAAAAGCGCTTCACATAAGCGATTCCCTTTTCGTTTTAATAAATATATCGAAAAAGATACGACTTTAAAACACTAGCCATCTGTACAGGCACTACCTTATACACTAGGTATTATAGCTCAAAAATAAGCACTAAAGAAGACTATAAACACCTATAGCTAGGTAGTAGGTACCTACCTAAGGTCAAAAGGCAGACTACCTTATCTGATCTCGACTTGCAAATGATATGTTTTTGTTAGATTTCTATAGCGTCTGATGTCTATAACACTATGTTATGTAGCTTGGTTTGCTCGCTGTATTATGGGAAAAGAAAGCTTATTTATGCTTCCTTTCCTACTGATCCTACTTATTAATGAAAGCGAAACTGTAAGAATGTATGCGTGTATATTTGTAACAAATGAAAAACAACTGATCGGATCTATATGATTGGTACAGAAATATAGTCTTGGTTAACATAAAAGGGCAACTTTTTACCCCGTTACAGCACGAGTAACGTCACGGATTCCAGCTAGTATTATAATAGTTACGAATGAACAAAATATAAATAAAAGAAAAAACTTGATATTTATTGATTATTGAACCAAAATATAATATGGTATGAAGCAAGTCTATAAAATATTATAACACTCTGAAATACAACATTTTGATATAAAACTTGAAGAACTTACAAATAAAAAGTACTATCCATCTATAAAGATTCCCTTACAATAATGTAAAGCTATAGTTACTATATAATGACTATACTGCAAGTATGCGCAGGCGCAAGTATCGCGGTCAAGGTGACGCTGCTTTCGAAAACACCCCCAAGCTGGCATAATTACGGAAGGTGACTTGAAATAACATTTAAATTATATTTATTTGTATAACAAAATCGAAAATATCATTTTTTTGTTCGAATATCTACTTACCTATGCCTAAGATTCTAATTTATGCTCTGAACTAAAAATTGTCTGTATTTCTTATGCCTCAAATTTTCAGAATAGACATTCTGCGTTTAAAAGTTACTTGGGCAATAGCTAGTCATAATGGAAAACAAGTTTGCTATCAGCTGTGTCTGAAAAAACTTAAGTCGCAATCGATTTTGATGCGATCTTTTAACAGACGGAGTTGTTCAAGAGGAAGCTAAAAGTATTATTTCGTTAAGTTTACAACGCAGACGAAACCGCAGGCAACAACTAGTTCTATACAACCACTTGGTGACAGCATGACATACAAAGGTCGTACGTCTTTACCGAGAAGATACGTGCCTCGTATATTTTGATCACTGCACTACCATTTATGTATCTTGATTTAGACAGTTATTATATGAAATTAAATACTTAAAATCACAAACAGCAATAATGTTGATCTATCTATTGATATAAATAATACGGTAAAAAAGACAATAGTTGATAAATATTTGTATTTAGATGCTCCTACTAAAAATAACACAATTGCAGTTAGATTTAAAGCATTTCCGAATCCTATTCCGATTTGTTCGATTTGCATAAAATATACAGCGTTCTATTTTCAAATGTTACCGCCAAAACAACTGTCAAATCTGTACTTAATATCATTGAACGTATACTGTCCACTAACAAAAACAAAAAAAAAAGAATATCAAAAACGAACAACTGTGTTCCAATTTCAAAAGTTGCCGCCAAAAGTCCGCCATTACAGATAATACAGAACGACATCAACAAACGACCATAAATATCTTGTTTATTAATGCATTGCCTAAAAAATAAAATTGGGTGTAAAGACCTTCAAGATGAGGTCTTCGCCTTACTGGTTTGCAATTAGGACAGTGTTTTTAAAATTAATTGCTATTTTATGCGTTCAGGAGCGATACGTCATCTCAATGAAGTAATCGTTATAATGCCGAAATTGAGGTAAACAATTCTGAAACAAACACAATTTGCTCTCTAAATTTTCACTAGTTATTCCCAAATTCAATTGTTTCACTATAAATGATAACAACATTACATTATGTAGTGCGAAAACCACTGAGATATAAAAAAAATCTCATTTCTATGAAATACTAGAGTCAGATTATAGGTACCTAAATTAATTTATAGGTATCCTACAATGTCTATATACTTTTAAAGTTAAACAGTCATTAATAATATTCTGAAAACTTAAGAGTAATAAATTTCTTAAGTACAAAGGAAAAAATTAAAAAATCTACCGTCTAGCTCACCTTCAGTGGGCATGATAAGACTTCACACATCAACAAGGGATTTAATGCTCTACACCTTTAAAATACGAATTATTATCCCTAAAAATCAAAACCAGAAAAAAACGTCAAAAATAAACCTAACTCTTAACAACAAGGGCCAGGGTTTAAAGTCATTTGACAATAGAGTCTGGCTCGCCTTGATGCACCGGTGCAGCGCTAACAAAAATATACCTTATACATACATGGTAAAGTTGAAAACAGATTAGCATTCAACTAAGTCGTTAACGCCGTTTCAAATTTAGCGGAAACCGCCAAAATGCATCGGAAGGTCAACGAACTCCGCGCGCCAAGGACAGTGCATTCCATTTTTAAATTTAAAAGCTAGCGAACCAATAGAAGGCTGGATCTAAGTAGCGGCCATCTTGGGTCGTTATTTTACGCAGGAACTTTTTTTACCCCATTTGCATTTTTGGGAGTTTTTGTTAATTTTTTTTGACAACAATGGTGGACGGTTCATGTATTATTTCAACGTAATTAGAGCAGCTTTTCTATTTGCGCTTGAAGGGTATTTCAAAATATGAATTGTTAATGTTTAAAAAGGATTCTTCCCTTAGGAACTTTAACGGTTTTAAATTTGTTATTTACAAAAGGCGGAGGAGGATTAGTATATCGAATCATTCTTGAAGCTTAATTAATATTGTAGTTAACTGCTATAACAAATTAGAAAAATCGTCGTCGTTTGTGTTTACTTGGCGGAGTCCATGGTTTACTTCCCGTGGAACAATCATGGTAAAAGGTAATAATATGGACTAGTAAGTTTAGAACATGCTAATTCAGGCTGAAATCTATCTGTACACCTAAATTTCACATAGATTCGATCCTATTTTATGCACGAAGCAGTAAGAAACTTTCATCCATCCAACCTTATCATGAAATGAATTTATTCAACAACATAATACAAGAATATTTCATTTTATTTAGTTCTTCCAACCTATATATCGGAAATTATAAACCTTTAAATCGTTAATACAAAAAAATAGTGTATTAAAATAAAAAAGGTTCCTATTCTAAAATAACTTGAAAATTTAAAAAAAAAACTTTCGATTAAATTTCAGATATTACAATATCATATTTCAGTCAAATACTTTTCACAAAATACGTACATATATCATCAATAAAGAAGCGCTAACATCAATACAAACTTTATAGGCTATAAGTTATTTATAGTATATGCATTTATACTCTGTGCGTATAGTTTGGCGCCTTCACGACGTCAGCTGTCAAGATATTACAAACCAGAGTGCACACTCGAGGTGCGTTCCGAACCTAACATTACGAAAATAAACCAACTCGGTTTCATGCGAACACTAGCGTAATTTGGTTACTATAGTGCATGATAGAGATGTGCGGCGAAACTATCGATAGATTGACTATCGATACACAATTTGTGCTTTTGTAGGTACGACTAGGAAGTCTGTTTTAATTACTCATGTTTGTCTAAAAGTCGACAAAATAATACAACAAAGAGCAGCTGTGTGATGTTAAACGTTAAAAATGATTCATTTCTATTGAAAAGAACTTGTTTAAGTCCGCTTTGCGTGTGAGACAATTTAGTAGGTATAGGTACAGATATATACATTAAGAACATTAACTGTAAAATAACCATAAAACACGTCCATATATAGTTTAAAATACATGTAAGCACAATCAAAGTGAATCGTTATTACCCAATATATGATTCGGAGAAATAAAAAGTAATGAAGAGGTCGCCATAACAATACTTGTACATTAATAATTCTCAGTAATCCAATGCGGAAATTTTCTAACTAATTATAGTACTAAATAACGAGGAACAAAGTATTTTTATAACGTTGAAATAAATATTCACTAGATTTGACGTGAATCAGACGTTAAATAACCCGGTTGGCCTTGTAACAAAGGCTAAGATGGCGACTGGATATTTATACGTTTGTAATGTTATTGAATGCATTTAACTTGGTTTATTATGAATATAATTACGACATTTTAAATCTGACATGCATTTTGATTATAAAAAATATTTGAATGCACAATCTTTGGTATTTTATTTCCGTAAACTAATTAAGGCATAATAAAATTCATGCCGAGGTTGACTGAGCTAAATTAAATTTATAGATAGGGAAAATAAAATACGACCGCCTTTTAGATAAGAGTTTTGGAATTTTATAGAAAAGCAGCTTCCTATTTACGTCGCGGGTGCACCTGGGGTATTAAAAAAGGACATTCTTTGTTTACGCCAAGTACAATAACTTTTTATGTTTAACTATAATTTTGAGGCAGACTTGAGCGTCCATAACGGTTTATCAACGTAAGGATCGTACAAAGAATTAGCATGTGTAACATCGTATGTACAGGAAACGATTGTTTTTTCATGCTAACACATTGTTGTACATTCTAAAGTTGCATTAACATGCAACCCACGACCTTTACTAATTCAAAGACGAATTGTACTGAATGCTATTTGGAGTCAAATGAGAATTAACATAGTCACAAAATAAGTTCAATACCCTTACAGATAATTACAGTTTCAGTAGTATCAACTTGACATTAAACCTTAATTGTATATTCAAAATTGTTGCATCCTGTCGCAATAAATTCTTTTTTTTTAATTTCCGATGCATATTATTACCTCGTAAATAATTCTTTTGATTGATCGTTGGACAGTAGTGTTAAAATACTTCATTGTTATTCTAAATTTGTCACCACGCTATGTTCGTGTGTTGACAATCGTGTACGCGTTTGTGAAGTACGCTATTGCATGTTTAAATTGTTAAAAATAACCTCCCTTACCTCCAACAGACTCTAGGTATCTAGTACTTTATTAATTGGAACAACTTGCTTGCTTGGAGCTAATTAACTAAGCAACAAAGCGTCTTTTACACAACATACTGCTCATAATATGATTACCTAATGATTATTAGAAATATCGAACTTGATGACTGTCTGCATTTCATAATTCCAAATTCAAATCTGAACCTCTCTCGTCTTAAATTACTAAAAAACAACCAATAGCTTATTAATTGCGAATGCATCGATACATCGACTACACACATCACTTATATTTCTAATTTCACGGCCGTTGTCTATGTGTGCGCTGCGCTAGTGTGCGTGACCTTGCCGCGTGCACTGTTTCGGCGGTCGTTCACCCCTATGCATTCCCAACCCTTGACTTTGGGAACTATAAATAGGTACCTATGTGTTATGCGAGCCTAGTACATACAATCATGAATCACACATGTTTTGAATCGTAATTATTATTTATTAGGTATGGTTCTAGAACATTCCTTGATTCGTTTAGCGCTATATAACTAGCTACAGGCCGCGGTTTTGCTCGAGTAACGGGTTGTGGGTAGAAATATAGCCTATATTACTATTTTTAAACTACTTAACATAATGCTATACAAAATTGCAAGCAAAGCGGTAGAGCAGTTTGTGCGTGTTAGAGCAACAAATCTTCATATTCATACAAATTCTATATTATTAGCATTATAGAGAAATAATATTTGTAAACATAACCTGTAAGTATTTATTTATTAAGAGTAAAATCTATATTTCATATCATTTCATGCATTTTGGTCGTTCGTTAACCATGCGTTTGATGATCTTCAGCAAAGTGTTGTGCATGAGTCCACGAAGGCTTCTGAGGCGGAACGAAATTTGGCACAGACAATCTTTAGACCCTGAGAAAGAACATAGAACAACATAGAAAAACCTTTTATCAAAACACCACGCAGGCGAAGCCGCGGACGGAAGCTAGTGTTCAATAATCCCTTCCCTTCTATTAATATTATTATAAATGCGAAAGTAACTCTCTCTGTCTGTCTGTCTGTCTGTTACGCTTTCCCGCTTAAACCTCTCAACCGATTTTGATGAAATTTGGCACAGACAATCTTTAGACCCTGATAAAGAACATAGGCTACCTTTTATTAAAACACCACGCGGGCGAAGCCGCGGGCAGAAGCTAGTTGATAATAACTGTGATGTAGAGCAATAGCTCTACTTATAAATTAAATATGAGAAATTGCAGTAGTCAATAAGGATTTAATTGACACTAGTTATATATAAATAAATTAACTATATATAGGTATAACATAGTACACGCGACTTTGTTCGTATTTACGCCACTTCACTGTATCACGGTAAAAACAATAAATTCTCTATTTCACCAATTTATGGTTTCATTTAGTAACAAAGTATGTCTACTGCTGCTATGGCCCATAGTGTATATTCGTTTATATAGACTTATAGCTTTCCTCTATAGTTAAACTCTAATAGACTATCCAACAGTTTGAAAACTTTTCAAATCGGACCAGTGGTTCTTGAGATTAGCGCGTTCAAGCAAACAAACTCTTCATCAATACAAAGTTTTATGATATTACAAAGTAGTTTTGTAAAAAGCAACTCATAAATTATCAATACACTAAAATATACCGGTTTGAATAAATATTTATCTAAATGTTCTATTAACATAATATAAGTGAATAAATAAAAACGTAATCAATTTGAAACTCGTTTTATTAACAATTTAATATCGTTAAAACTATCAATATAAATAAATTTAATTTAATTGTCTGTTTGTAATGCAGAAGGAAAATAGAGAATTTGTTCATCACAGTGCCTTAAATTTCTGGTTAATTTTTAGATTTTGACGTAATTTTAAATCACATAGCAAGAGGCTACTTGATAGTACATATACTTCTCAATTGTCTCTGCAGAGGGAATATAAAGATCAGATTCAAAATATTTATAGTAAAATAAGTTTAAACTTTTGACCACAACATAGGAAGAATTTGTCTAAGCATCATTTTCAGAACCGGAGCAATTAGGGACTTAGCTTTGTTATAGACAAACTTATTTCAAGTAATAAAGCAGTCAAATCAAATACGTAATTAAAATACGTACATAATACGCCAGTTAAATGTCCAACAACTACTAGCTTTCCGCCCGCGGCATCACCCGCGTTTTCAGAGAAAAACTCGCATAGTTCCTGTGGGATTTCGGGATAAAACCTATCCTATATGTTAATCCAAGTTACCCTCTATGTAAGTGCCTAAATTTCATTGTAATCGGTTCAGTAGTAAGTATTTGCGTGAAAGATTAACAAACATCTATACATACTCACAAATTTTCACATTTATAATATTAGTAGGATTTAACCTCAAACTAATAAAACTCATTCGATAAACCCTGACATCAACATAATATCCTTCCTCACTACTTAACATATTAAAACCACGATTAAACCTCTATCCTAATCTACGCAATCTATTACACAACACTTCTAAACAATTTACCCACACATTAATCAACGTAACCACATATACGCAACTTAACCATTCCGAATCTGACCTAAAAGCATACGAAATTCCAACCGCTATTACCGAGATAGCTTGTTCATCTGTCTACGAGTCGTCTAGCCGACTATCGCACGTCCAAAATAACATGACCCCGGCCACAACATTCGAACACCCCGTTTCAGTCGAGATTCTGAACAACGCGGGGGCCGAGGGAGGTCTGCACAAACTGGGCGCATCGTGTAGTGTGTGTAGTGGTCCTGACCTAGAGACGATAGTCGTGGCTCTAGGTCAAGGAAGGATAGACGCACACTTGTAAGATGTTAGGCTGGTATTCCACTGGGACCGTCTCCGGTTTCACGTGATAGTTTTCAGTGTAGACGACGTTATAATATTTAGAATGTCAAATACATAAGTTTAAGGTTGTTGAGTTTTGTTACAATTATATTATTATACGGTTGAAAGGTCTATTAATGTATTGTTTATACAATAGCTATGATTTGAATGGGCCATAAAATTAGTATAAACGAATATATGTAGTTGCAATAAAAATTGTCCACAGTGGACAATGCGCGTGAATCATGCAATAAACAGGCATTAAAAACTAAACCGTTTGACGCACCTTGTTAAATAAAATACGGAAATGTCAATAACCCAGTGGACCTCAACCCTATCGGTCGCACACTAGCACACGTCATGTCTAATGCGTTAGTGTGACGCACACATACACATCGGCATTCGATATTTGAATTGTGGTTGTCTATGAATGCGTTCAGCAATCGTGTTTTGTTGACGTCTGCTAATCGGCGTTTTGTCTGGCTGCATTTTTGAACGTAATGCCTAGTATAGTTTTATATTATCTATGGTTATGTTAACGAATTTAATTGTTTGTATTAATGAGCTTTAAGGTTAATTATGTTTCTTGTTATTCGGTAAACAATGCGTAGGAAATTATAATAATTAATTTGACTTAATACAAACTTGGTTCTTATATTATGCTGCTTAACTGCTTCTTATTAAGGTTTTGTTTTATATAACAATGAATTGAAAACATAACACTTGCAACAATAAATTATACAATTATATAGGCCAAATCGAATGGAGCTAAGTATAAATAAATAAATATACTAAACAAAAACATAGAACATTTTCTAAATCATCTTACAGTAACATGGAATCAATTTATAATCTGCACCGCTGCATCTGTCAAGTAAAAAGTAGCGCGCAAATCTTCATTGCAACGATACGTCAATTGCCCTTCTAAGGTGACTCCCTATACCTATGTATACGAGTAATCCAGTTTCTGCGACCCTCTGCCCTTCGAGTCTAGCCCAGCGAGTCTGAGAGCCCTTGGCCCTTTTTATGAACTACCACAACCAGTTTTGAAGACCGACGAAATTTCTTATAAGTGCCACTCTGGCGTATGTAATGTAAAGGCGAGAAGGAACCATAGGGGTCTATGTTATATGGTCAGACTGTATTGAAAGTATCTAAAAAACGTGCCTTAGACTCGAGATTAGGTTGTGTGCGTACAGTCAGCGATTCAATGGTAGGTCAAAAGTACAAAATGTGCAATATTTCGTTATCTCAGATGGTTTATTTTGGGAGCTTTGAAACAGATTATGTGTTGGGTTTTAGTGATCATTGTCATTGATAATAATTCTTAAAGATACTGTGCGTTAGACATGAGTTTTAGTTATTACTATTGATACTGAAAATTATTCTCTTTGTAGATTGAAAATATGTTAAATATAGGAGTATTAATAAGAATGCTGATTAGTTTTCAACTTAGTGAATTTGCATTTTCGCTATGCAACTTTTTTAAGTTTCCGTTTTAATGCCATATGGAAGCTTTTCTTAATAATTACGAATAAAAAATGAGAAAAGTTATGTTTATATTTGTAGAATACCTACTTTGATATCATCTTTGGTTACTGGTTATTTGCTCGTGCAATCAGAATGCGACGTATCGTCGTTGAAAGTTTGTCCAATGAGATGGCGAATTTGAACATACACATATATAGCAATAATCCGAATCATAAGAAATAATAAAAAATATCTTATTTCATATTTGTCAAGTCTGGCATGAAATAAAAAAAGATTCGAATCGTAATCAAGCCGAATAAAACTTAATTTCAAATTTCGAATTCTGTTTAAAAAACATTCACTAATTATCGAACGCGCCTCTGTCCAGCCTCCATACGGTAATCAGCTTAACATCAAATAGGATTCGTTTAAATTACACAGCAATATCGCCTTGTTGCTTTTAAAAAAAGAAGCCAAATTCGCTTGTACATTTTATCATCAGTATATTAAGTGGTCGTACGTATGTATTATATATTTTTCGGGAGTGTGCGTTATGTAAAGAAAAAAGGGTGTTTTTGTCTATGTGCCAAATAAAAATGAGGGCGTAATGTCCGGTTGCATTGGCCGTTTATCGTGTTGGGCGCGAAACGAGAGTTGCGTAACTGAATTTTTTGTACTTTTTTTCGTGTGTGATATTATTTTCGGTTTTCATTTTCGTTTTTATTCTCGTCACAGGAATAGTTTTTTTATTGTAAATACAGATGTAAGATAGACTTACGATGCAATTTTCGTCCAAAAATCGGTGGTTTTAAAGAGGATATTGTATGATAAGGAGAAAGCTGATTATTTGAATAATATTCATAAACATAGTAATTTAATGTGCTGTGTCCTGCAGCTGCAAGGGCAAGTGATAATTGCAAACAAAATGTCATTTAATTTTATAAACTTAGTTTTTATGTCGCTTTCATTTTTTAGCGCTAAGTAACTTCACCTGGCTTTATGCAGCTACAATACTAAATATGTTTATCTTTTCCTTTTAATAAGATTAAAGATTTATTACTTATAAAGAACATTTAAAGATTTAATCTATGAGCTTATTTCCGATAGAGCATGCTCTATTTGAATTAAAAGTTTCATCAAAATCTGTTCTATCGTTTTGTAGTAATTTTTGAAATTATACTTTAATACGATTTATGTTTAACCGACCCAGAAAACTTCCTTTTACGTCGTATCAAGAACAATGCCCCAAAAACGATGCATTGATTGACTTTTAACATTGTTTTATTATTTAGATCAAACGTATAATGTTTAGGTCATTTGCCTTCCATTGTGTTCGCTCAAATTGGGACGAAATTTTATTGTGACTAGGTAATTTTCGTTTGATTACTATCAGATTTTGTTGATAAGGTTTATTTTTATCATACTAATAACAACATATTAAGATTAGGTTGAAATCTTCTAAACTAAAGGAAAATGAAGGTTTTGAAAACTTAATACAATAATATTATGATATCGAATAACGAAATACAACAAAACTATAAACAAAAACGCTAAAATAATACTATACTATTTCAATATCATTCGTTACGTACGACCCGATACTATAATAAACATAATTTAATCACTAGTCTGTGCCTATCACGAAAAAAATCAATAATTAAAAATTCGAATTTAAACATTTTTCGCAATGTCCGTCTGACATTCGAAATTTAAATGAAGTAGCTATCGCAATTAGTGCACACATGCACACACACGCACACACGCGCAGCACAGACGCGATGCAAATAAAAATGTTGTGATCAAAAATGTGTGAAAGAATGACACGCACACACTCGCACCGCCACAATTCAATATCAGTCATTGAAGCGTCAGCAACACAACTAAATTAATTATTATACTTAGCGCAAGTTTATTATAACGCTTTGTATTTTAACGTCCTGTAAGATAACAAATCACTATTTATGAAAAAAAAACTAAATTGAACAAATCGACATTCAAGGCCACAAACTCAATTGTTTTTAAATCGACCAAGAATAAAAAAAAAGAAACCATAGACAATAATTTAAAAAAGGAACACTTTATTCTAACCGTACACGGCACACACACACACGCACGCAGATGTGCGTGACGCCAGCGCGACCATGTGCTGGATTTGGGTCAATTGCAAAAATGCACACCGAACGACGCATGTTACTTTTCTCAATAAGATTAGACGTTCTCGCTTTTACCAGCTGTAAATTGTGATGTTTTTATAACGGTCGAAAGTGTACTGTTATTAACGGACTTTTTAAATTTTGTAGGCTAGAATTTGGTTTTGGCACGTAAAAATGAAATTACATAAAAGTATCAATTCAAGGGAGGTAATGGCACACAGGATTTTGATGAACTTTACCATTCAGATAAATCTTGTACAAGAGCATAAGCTTTTTTGTGATAGTATAAAATTAAGATATGAATAGTGAATTATGGGATAGAATAAATATACCTATAAATTACGTAAAGACTATGTATACATATTTTTGTAATTGTGCAAACATGTGTTATTGAAAATAATATTTTATGGCTTGTTTACAAATAAGCCAATAAAAAGAGTAATTAAAAATGGCTATAAAAGGACGCATGTCCCTATCAAACCAATCACTTGAAAAATGCGTCTCAAAACCATATAAATCGACTTGCAAAAATTTAATTTTCGAATATTTTAATCATATCGTTATACGTTAACGCGTACATAGTCTGACCTCATCAATTTTTCAAAGGTTTACAAAATAAATTTGCGCAGTTCTCAGAACCAGACATGTCATGCCCATACATGGTATGAATTAAAAACTATCTTATCGAGAGGTTACGAAAGAGCTACACTGCAATTTGATGCTGAATTGCGTCACTATCGAGTCTTACCATCTATTTAAAACACCCGGCTTTCATTATTTTAGTTAAAACGACATTAAAATAACCAAGATCGCATTCATTAGTATGCAAATTCGCTAATTGCAATATTCTTTTGAGCTAAAATTTTTAGGTCTTTAGCCTCGTGATGATCGTTATATTGGTAAGAACGGCGTTAAAAAACAATCAGAATTGTATTTTTAAAGGTAGTTTTGCAGGATAATAAAAATTTAGATTTAATTTGTTTTCTGAGCGTCTATTATTAGAAAGGGCGATATTTATGCGGTATAAATGTAAATTTAGTAGAACTTGAGAGTAAATGTTGACCTCGTGTGTATTGGAGCTATATATTACGTTTTTTATTCACACTTCTGGTAAAGCGGCGTATAAAAGACAAAGGTCAGACAACAGGTTCCTTCCTTACGTTCGGCTTTATGCAACCAATGTCGATTCATTGCGCTGGTTATTGGTGAAATTTCGTATAAATGCAAATGTTATGTGTTGTATATAAATGTTTGATTAAAAATCGCGCTTTAATGCTACAATTTAAGATATTTATCGATACGGTGTCATATGTTTGATAGCTTTTATATTTATTAGCTTTTAATATATTAATAAAAGGTTTTTTATTAAAAGTATATCTCGTAAACCTAGTTGATATAGTAAGATTAAATATATTTTACAAAAACAATAATATTTTTTTTATCACATACAAAACCTAACAAAATAAATAATAAAAATAATAGGTAGTCTAGCCATCCAGACGTACGCTCATTGTCGATTTTTAATGCGTATTTGCGACGAGACCCTGCATTTTTGGCAATAGAGTTAAAGCTCGCCAACTATGGAATCTGCTTCTTCACCCGCTGACTAAGTAATAAATCTCTCTGAATATAATAAATAATTTTCCTTGTAGCATTTCAAGAAATTCTACGAATATTTAAAAAGTTATGACTAACACCGTGAAAGAACATAAAACGTTGTCAACGTGCGAATGCGTCGAAAGTGTTAGCCGCAAAACGTTCCTAAAACTTTACATATAATATATATGACCGGATCTCAAACAATAAACACTTAAAGTCTTTGACCTAGATTTCGAGAGCATCTGTAAGTGGGTCGTGTACACATGAATTGCGGGGCCTTAAACAAGACAGATTGAATTGAACAATATGGGAAAAGGTCGATGACGGTTAATTTTATTGTATTGGAGGTGTCAAAAGTTGACGCAGTGTAACTGATGAGGAAACGGAATAAAAAGAATGGCTCATTACACATCATTATAACAATAATGTGTGTTTTACATTTGAATGTTTACTGTTATTTTCAATTTGGGAGTAGAGTCATAATGTCACAGATATGTAAACATACAATTGTTTCATATTAGCTACCTATAGGTAGTTTAGAAATCAATAAAAATTATTTAAGTAAATTCGATGTATAAGATACCAGTTTTAAGAAACCTTGGCGCAATTAAAATCTACAGTTGCGTTTTATAATACTTTCCTTATAATGATAAATATCAGACTCTATTTAATTACGCACTTTAATATAAAAAACTTTAATAAGCTTTTAAAATAAATCTTTATCAGTGCACAATCAATATGCAAAACAATAAATAACCTTACATTCAAATAACATGAAATTTAGAACGAAAAAAATCTTAAAATAAAACGTCCTCCATACTAAGTGGCGCTGCAGCATGACCTCGATTGCGCGTGTGTGCGTGTTAATACTCGCGCATGTGTGCGTGATCGATACGTGAAACACCAATACATGTAAATTGTATACAGGTTGATTTTCTCTTTATGTTATTTTTAATTAGTGTTTAATATAATTTTAATAATATTTTTTAGTAATGCAACTAATTTTGTTTCTTTCGTGTTTAAGTGGTTTAGAGTGACTAAAAAACATGAATCAAAGATTAAATTATTTGTAAGTAGGTGTAATTATCGCAATATGTTATCTATTGCCGGAATGAACTGAACTTGAACTGAACCATCGTATCTATTACTTTGACATTTGTATGAGAAGGACATCAATTATTGTTACTTGGAAATCATTATTTCATTTGAAAAGATACGACACGACACACAGAGTACATAATATATTTATTATATCACTTACATTTTATACAATTGTCATTTATATAACTTTCTAAAAACATATTTTTTATAAGTCAACATTTTCACAAAGCGTGTTTGTTTACTTTAATTTTATTTTAGTATTTCTGTAGACCATACACCACATCACACAATAAAACTACCTAATGACTGTGAGAAAAACAAAAAACCAAGTATGCAGTCTAATATTCATATTATTAAAAGTAGGTGAATCCTAGTATCTGTGTATTGCATAGTAGTATCCTTTCACATCTTTTCAAAATCACAACACACACATAAATCTTCTTCAATCATACATCGGTATCAATTCAATACACATAGATACTCACTACAAAAAAATAAAAAATAAAAAACAAAAAAAAAACCTCATTAATTAAACACGCTGTATAATAGCAAACAAATGGGGTCCCCCCCACCCCCACTCGATCGGCTCATAACAAAATGTGGCTTTTTTATCACTATTTACTTTTTTCCATATACTTTATCCCACATACATACAAATTGCATGTCTGTCTGTACATTATTTACTACCGATTGGTTTTCGTTCCATTATGATTGTGTATGTATATGTGTTACTCGGGAAATAATGGATTCTGAAGGTGGATTACGTGAATGTAAATTATTTTGTATAAGAAGCGAAATCTTATTTAAAATATTATTAAAAAGTGGAGGAAAAATAAAAAAAGGCGCGACAAGAAAATGGCAAAAATACTTGTCCCATTCTGGGCCATCTGGGCCTAAAAGTCCCTTGTCCCATTCTGGGCCATGGGGTGTACGCAGTTAACATTTGCTTTTCTTCTTAATTATAATGTGGATAAGTAGGTATTATGCTAGAGAAATATAGGTAGGTATAGATATATGCAAGATTTCCCCCACTAAAAAAGGGGAATATAGCTAATATTATCTTATACAGATCGATTTCATGGCCTAAGAAAATAAATAATTCCCAAAGTCGATCTATTTTTGATACCTAAAAAGTACATTTTTTTACGATTACTTGCCTATCTAGATCTTAGATTATACAGCTTTAAACGTAGCGAAAACAAGCAACATTTAGCTGGTTAGCTAGGTTTAGTAGTTAATTAATTAGTTAATTTCAAGCTGATAGTATTAATACGAAACAAGCCCTTGCTTCGCTCGCAAATTACATGGTCTATCACATATACAGGGTGTAATCGTTAAGTGTGCACAGGCGATTATTCCGTAACTATTACAGATATCAAAAAACTTTAAACTGATATCGAAAGTACTTAACCTAATGAGTAAAATAGCCATAATAAATTTTTAAAAATAAAACGAGAAATATCTAAAAAATTAACTTGAAACCCCCATACATTTAGTATGAGATACGAATATCCCATGTACATTTAATATGAAAGATTTTAGCTTTTTCTTTCTTTTTTTGGTTTTCTGCTTTAATTACTTCGCAAATTTGAAGGGAAGTTCATTTAGAAACTGTAAATAGAGCTCCTCATTGTATTGCACAATGAGGACACCACTTCGAAAATCTGCTATGAATACAAAATGTATGGGAAATAAAATGTATGGGAGCGTTTAATGTAACATTTTTGGATATATCTCGTTTTATTTTTAAAAATTTATTATGGCCATTTTACTCATTAGGTTAAGTACTTTCGATATCAGTTTAAAGTTTTTTGATATCTGCAATAGTTTTGGAATAATCGCTTGTGCACACTTAACGATTACACCCTGTATAGTAGTAGTGAAGTCCCATGTCCCCTAGTGGGGTAAGGGGCAGATGCATTATGCATACATCTGTTTCACTGATCGATTTTCTTTAGGGACAAGTAGGTGATCAGCCTTCTGTGTCCTGCCAGACCGAGACATTTTTTTTCTCGTCTCCACCGGGAATCGAACCCAGGACCCCTCGGTGTTACGCTCACGCGTCAACCACTGTACCAAGGAGGCGGTCTATCACACACAAAATACAAATTCCTCACAATAATTTCTATTCCTTATTTTACTTTAAAATGGCATTATTTTTGACAACTATTTGACCTCACATTCATCCCTTAAAACTCAAAGACAAATATAATCAAGATCAATGTAGTGGTTTAGTGAAAGAGTAACAGACATACTGATATTTTAGAATTCGTTATTATTATGCAAGGGGAAAGGTCTGTCACTCTGTTGTCACGAACACGGGCAAAATGTGTATGTTTTTGAAGTATAATTAGGGGTAACTCTTTCTAATCAACGTAATCAAAACCTGTATTATGACTAGCTACATTCCGCTGTATTTTTTTCTAAAGATACAAATAGGTACCTACCTTATATGCTATAGGGTTTCTAATTATCTATACTTCACTAAATAGTATAAAACAAAGTCGCTTTCTCTGTCCCTATGTCCCTTTGTATGCTTAAATCTTTCAAACTACGCAACGGATTTTGATGTCGTTTTTTTTAATAGATAGAGTGATTCAAGAGGAAGGTTTTAGTATATAATTTATTAGGTTTAAGTCAAAGCGTGCGAAGCCGCGGGCGGTAAGCTAGTAATATTATAAAGCTGAAGAGTTTGTTTGTTTGAACGCGCTAATCTCGAGAACTACTGGTCCGATTTGAAAAATTCTTTCGGTGTTAGATAGCCCATTTATCGACGAAGGCTATAGGCTATTATAAGCTTTTAGTATTAATTATTAGGAATTGAAAGAAATTAACCCAATATAAACCGAGGAAGTACCACACTCTCCACGAAGATCAGACCGAGAAATATAAACATTTTAAAACTCTTAGATACAGCGAAACAGAAAAAAGAGAACTGGGATTTAAGCCCGTATCTTAAGCACCATCGTACCAATTTCTTAGACCATTCAACCATTTACAAAGTAACCTCGGATCGAATATTTTCTCCCTATTTATGGAGCTCTACGCCATCTATCAAGAGATGCTAATAATATCTTGACTCACATTATTTCAACGTATGCTGTATCGATGAAATACGAGCTTCACTTATGACCTCTCATTATTTTATTAGTTGTAAGCAATTCGTAAACATTTTAAAGGAAGTAATAGTTTACATTATAATGCTGTGAACAATCCAAACGTTGTCCTATATCGACTCGTCCATCGTAAGACTTATCTTTAAGAAGTGTATCCATCATCTCTTCTTTTATGCTTAAAAAATACTAGATCACAATTATATATTCGTAGCTCTATTCTCAAGAGCAATAACAATTTAACATAATAAAATAAGCAAGTATAAATATCATATTTATATTAAAATAACAAGCGTTGTGATTAAGAATTCTCAGTTTAATATCCAATTCGACAACTTATGAAATCGCATCGCTCTATGCTTACATATTTTAAGGCTCTAGAAAGAGCAGAAGACGACTAATCATCACTCTAATCAGCATCTTCTTAACCCCACTCTATCATCTCAAACAACACACATACATCGAAAATCCCAGTACAATATGGCCAAACAAAATCATACACCATTCTCATCCAGTGATTAGGCGTCACTCGACCGTCACAAAACAACCTAAAAAACATTGTACACAAAATGAAAACGAAACACTCTCGATAGTGTTTTCTATTTTTCGCGATAGAAATAGTGCTGTTTTTTCTACTTTCACTCTCGGTTCGCAAACGCAAATAAAGATTGAAAAAAAACCTGTGAATATACTCTTTGGACCGTATTGATTTTTTTATACGCTTAGCGGCGGACCATTTTGCCGTTTTCAACAGGTATTTTCAGTGTTTGATGGCGTGGCATTGTTTTATGTGATGGAAATTTCGAATGGGTTTAGATTTATTTGGTACTTCCGTTTGATATGTGAAAACTCTTGATGGAAGTATCTGAGATTTAAGTGCGAAAACCATATTAAATGAATTAATAGAGCGATGTAACATTTAAAACAGCCGCAAGACAGGTTTAGCTAACAAGTACTTTGACAGAGTATTTAAAAATTAAGGACGAGCGTGGTCACGGGGAGACTCTCGCTGAAAAGTGTTCGAAACGTCGGGAAAATAATATAATGAATAAAACGCGTTTAAAATCCTTTAAAAAGTCTTTAATTTCTAGAGTATTTAACTTTTGCTATAATCTAAAAATATCAATACAAATTCTATGGATTACAAATTGTGAAGCTTCGTCAATCCTTACAGTTATAATATCCTTAAAATTTTTAACTTTCTATTACTTATTATATTGACTAAATGATTAAATGTTTGTGGTCAACATATTTCAATAAACGTACCATAAAAAGGACTTAAGTCACAAGGAAAATGAAGACAATACAGGCTTTCTAAAATATTAATAACGATATTATAATGTACTCATCACTCAACATCAATTGATAATGTTTTCCTTTTTATTTTCTTTTCCTTCACATCCTCTAAAATAACGATTTATGAATCATACATTTACTACGTATAATGTATATATTTATTACGTATTTATGTATATATACCTATCTTCATACTTCTATAGTTAGATATATAACTAAGGTCACTTAATAATTTAAGAAAGAAACAAAAGAAGAAATTATTATAGTCAAGACATTAATATTTCATCCACAACATAAATTCAATTACCACTGAAGCATACTGTTAAAGCGACCCGCACTTCCCTTCGGTTAAACGGAAGAAAAATTATTACTGTTACCTCGATTGAGAATACAGATACGAACATAGAAACATACATCTAACTGTACCTACTATTAATATTGCTTAAAAAATCAGCGTAGATTGTATTTAAGTGCTTATAAAATCGATGTACTAAGCTAATTATCAAATCAAATTATTTCTACAACACATAAATGACAGAAGCTAAAGCCTCACGTCAACACAACCATCGATCGTTCGAGAATTTAATAAAAAAAAATTACGCCCATCCTCAAACGTCAAAACATAAATTTTACGCGCGCCCAAACATAAAAAATTATGGGCAGCGCGTGTAAAATAAAACTAACGTAATCGAAGCGAAATCACAATTCTAATCTTAAAAAAATACTTAAGTAGATCCATAAATGGGGTGGCCACCCTTCCGACATCTGCATACACTAAGCACACTTCCACAAATAAGCAATAAAGTACGGCAGTAATATAAAACTAAGAAACATCAACATCTTACCCCACCCCACCCCTGGGGGGTAATTTCCCCCTGAACTTACTAAAATACTAAAAACGGAGATAGCAGGGGAGAACACCCCGGCATTTTCTTATGCAAGATGCTTATTTTAACCTAAATGTTGGGAGGCTGTTTGAATTATTTGAATTATACGATTTTTGTGTTAGTTATTTTGTGTTTTATGGGACGAGGCTTGGTTTGTGGCATTTGTGTGATACAATATGTAGTAGTAGTATGTTTTTACTGTTATGTGATTTATAAATTATGATTTTAACCTAATTCGCTTCATAAAATCGATAAATTCATCTTAGTTCATTAACATAAACAAAAAAACAAGCTCTGTCTATGCTTTTTACTGTCTTTCTGGCATTTGGTCTGTCTGGCCTATGCCTTTTACTGTCTCCTTAACTTATTGAGTAAAGAACCAGTTATTTACGAACATAATAATTTATATAATTAAAGTGGTTTCTTGAATGACTTGTCATAATTATTATCAATGGTTATGAAATTATATGAATCTTCTTATGTAATTTTTCATGTTTTCATACGGTTTTTCAGGTACAATTTGAAATAATCCATAAACAAAAATCAATCGTTGGTATTGCCGAAAATAAGACAGTAAAAACATTATTTTTGGAAGAAAACATGAAAACAAAAAAGGTTGATAAAAATAATAGTTCAAGTAAATTATAGTACATTTTTCAATGAAACTGTTATAAAACTGTCATAGTAAATTCTACTAAAACGTCTAAATATAAAAACTTGTAACCATTTAGGATGTTATACTTTGTAAAGTTCTCACCGAGTTTCTAAATATCTTGAGTATCTAATAAAACATAATTTAACATAGAAAACAAAGTTATAATATATAAACGAAGATTTTATGATTTACTGTGACTGTTTATGTTAAAAAAAAGGGTTTTCGTGTATTCTTGGTATAATTGCACAGTTTTCTACTTTTTTATTAAAGATATACGTAACTACTATACCCTATTAGTATATAGCATTATGTGTACTAGTATGTTCTATATTAGTAGTATCTTGTATCACTATTAAAATATATTTTTTTAAAGTACCTATAATAAATCTAGAATCCTAATTAACTTATGAGTCAAACTCAAATTGTAACATTTCACATCTTTTAAAAGCCTCAATACTTTAAAATGTTATAATATTAACACCTAGCTTTCCTTTGAAGACTTATAAATTTCCATTTCCTATACACCAAGACTTCCTTGCATAATTACACATTTTCAATACAACATATTATTCTAAGCAAAGGTGATATCCTACTAGAAGCATTCACATTCACTCAGAACAGAACTACAAAATCCTAACATCAAAAAGTCTAATCGTTCGATCGTGCGCCGTCAATATTCTTAGCAGAATAATCAATTCAAGGAAAGAAACAGTCCCCAGTATATTGATAAATGAGTACTCCCTTCATATTTCCGCGTTCCCCCCTCGGGGGGTGCCCCCGGGGGTGTCTTAGGAGCGATAGTGCCAGGGCTGGCTAATGAACTTCTTAATAAGTTTTTTTTGGTAGTTTTATTGTAATTATTTTATTTGAAGCAAAAAAATAAGTAGGCTGAAATGAGGTTTTGGTTAAATATGTAGATTATATATCAAAATGTAATAAATGTAATAGATACTGTAAAATAAGGAGCTTGTAAATGTATATCGATAAGAATGCGTGTTGTTAATTAAACTATTTAAATAGGTAAAATACTTCTATAATAATTATTGTTTAACCAATACATATTCAATATCGTATTTTCATATTCGTAGGTCGTTTTTAAAGAAGCAGGTGATAGATATAATACATATCAAGTATCGTTTTATTTATATACTGACCATAAACTAGAAACAATACCGTAGAGGCTCATAAAGTAAACACTTTACCTACAAAATGCTAAATCTAAAGCAATACATAGTCCTATATCCAATATATCATGTAAGACCTACTATAAAACATATATTTAAGCCCTATATAACAATACTGAAACTAAAAAATGATAATTAAAAAGTTAATTATAATCTCACAAAAAAATTAATTAAAAAAATACAATTCACAAAGAAAGAAGTCGCAGCCCTGCTACGGCCTACGTAGCGGCTACGGGCTACGTCGTAGGCGCTAGTGCACCCCTCTTACAACTTTTTACTAAGAACCGCGCGAAATGAGCGGATCAGGCATAAGTAGCTTCACTGCTCCTTTTTTGTTTTTTTGTTTCACGTAGCACGAACAAGGCTTTTTGTTATAGATAAAAAATTACAAGTGTCACGCGTAGAATATAGAGTAATGTAATGTTTAAAATTGTTCTGTTTATTTAACAACTAGAACGTTTAATTTTACTTTTATTGCTTATTTCATTCAATATGGTTGATTTTGTGTAACCTTAATTAAAAACAAATATTCATAGCCTTTTGTCACATATCATCTAAATAGCAATTTCTACCTTAATAACTTTAAAAATCAGCATAAAAAACTAAAAATCCGAAATTACTTCACCAAGAATAGAACCTGCACTAGCTTTAACTCTAACCACTGCACCATAGGGAGCGCGACTCGCTCTTATTTTAAACAACTACCGCCCTATAATACATCCCGTTTCGCGACTAAATATCAGCGAATGTAGCAGAGTACTGCGATCAAGTGTTCTTGATACTTTGCGCTGAGAAAACTTGCGACGTATGAATTCCTTATAAGTGTATCTTAGATTTATAAAAGTACTCATGGTTTATACACAGAATTTCTGTATAACATGTTTGGTTAAATGTAAAACACAGTTTTATTAGTTAGTATTTAACTTATAATATAGGCTACGCTGTGTGATATCTTGTAAATGTTGAAATCTAAAGTTCTAATCCAAATTTTACACACGTTAATTGGTTTCATACGTTTGCATTATTGTAAATTGGAACAATATTTTATGAGCATCTAAGGTAATTAATTAAACGGAATTTTTAACATACTCGTTTGTAAATATATCTCATTTAAAGGTGAAATTCCATCCTAGTTTACGCCTAAAGTGCTCAAATAATCGACACTAATCACACAATTAATGAAACAAGACATTTAGTATTGACTTCTAAGAAATAAACCGTAATAAATCATAACAAATTCGTCTAATCAAGATATCAAAGTATCAAAGCATGGCACTCTCGGTACTTCCGCGTGCCGTATTTACAAGTATTGTAAGTATAGAATTATATATTTTATAGCACCCCCTACCCCCCGCGCAAACTAAGTCTTTGCGCATCTTTCTATCCCCACCTTTTTGCCTTCTTTTAAAACCACCCATCGTATGAACCCCTTTCTCCTTATTCGACTAATTTCGGGGTACGACTTGAGAATTATTTCTTCAGAACGCGAAACGCGCGAAATCAAACTCTATCCCGGAAGCATAGAGTCCACATCTAATTAGAGCACTCACACAGTCTTGGCACTGTATCTTTCACTTCGAAAACTAATTCGGCATTAGAAAATGGAAATAAGTACGTCCGCTGCGTACGCAAATTTGAACTCAAAGACGGCTGCTTAGAGTCCATTTTGAGTTGTGCGCGTGCATAATTTTAGAACCGTTTCGTCAAAAATATGAAATTAAAATCTTCATACTTGCGAAAGAAGTTTTAGCATCTTTGTTTTAGAGTGAGACGGTGGCGCATTAGTCTCTCTCTAACGGGGGGGCACGAGATGGGTAGTTTCAAGTAAAAACCCTCTTCCTTGATCAATGCGCCTCGCATTCCGAATTAATCATAACCGAGTATTTTCGGTCTATTCTGGGGGTCGCTTAGGGGGAGGGGGGTCTTAATGAAAATACGACTCTTCCTGTTTACATTTTGTTATAAATTGTTTTATTTCTATGTCGGTAATGCTGCAGAATTGCGCCATAAATTTACTATTGGCTTGATATTTGAATACCTACATACCTCAATAGATTATAATCTGTGCTTATTTTTTGCTAATTAATTGGCGTATACATTTAAGTTGCTTTCGTTTTACTGTTCCTGTTGAGTTTGGAGTTAGTTATTTGTGTTTCCAAAGGAAATACATTCGTTATAATGTAAGAGTGCTCTAGTTATTAGAGAGCTCGACTATTATATTCAATGAATGTACTATTTTGTTAATGTATTCATAATTTTTTCGAAATAAGTAATTTTACTTAACATTATTCATGCTTCATATAAAATGCAAACAAATAAATCTAAGAGATCGGAATCATAACAGTTTCTCAGTAACTTCTTAATGCTATAAATATAGCATCAAAGTGAACCGCTGACCCTTGTAATGTGTTTGGCAGTAGGTTGCACCGTGCACGCGGCCGACGATTTTCGAACGCCTTACAGAAATATCGCAGCAATCTCTTTATTACGTGTCGTTTGATTGCGGTACAAAAATAGCAGGCGCAAAAAATTGATACGTACATTTTCGACCTTGCTTCCTCCACAATGTTTTATTAGAATTTCCTAATTATGAACGAGTTTCTGTATAGGAATGTAATCTTTGATATTTGATAATTATTGCGTGAATATATTACGTTTCTAATTAGTAACGGAAATCGTTTGAAGTACTTTATTCCGGCGCTACTAGCCAATTAGTGAAAGGGCGAGAATTTTCAAGCCCCACTCGATTCACTTTTGAACTAACAAATTCGATATTAGAAGTGATTTTAAAATATTCTGTAATTAAATTTAAAATTTTTATTACGTTGGAAAAAATTATGATAATTTTCGTATTCCGGTATTTTTACCGGTATTTCCGGTTCTTCTCCGTAGATACTGCTTTCCGAATCGGTGGTAAATGTTAAAATATGTAATGACCATAGAAATCTAAATAACAAGGCAATAGAAGTCGTAAGCGCGCGTGACATTGTCGCCGCTCAGGTGGTTACCATACCACCACAATACCACCAGTGCGTTCGTCGCTCTTCCAGCATTTCCCAGTGCGGAAATTCTTCCATAAATTGTAATTATACTAATAAAGGAATAAAATTTCACCGGTAAGTATTTTTGTTTATAAATATTGCCGTTTTTCTTTAAAATTATAGAATATTTACAAGTATTACGAGTGTCACCATAGTAATCGAAATAACAATGAATGACACAGTCGACCATTCTTATTATCACGTTTAACACAAATTTCAACCTTATTTCTTTGAGTTTATGTTCAAAGTTATATCTATTGAAAATTGACAACCTCTGTTGTAGAAAAGCCGATTTTTTTCGTATTGGAGCAAAAATAAACAAAACGTCTCATATACTTAGGGATGTTATTCTAAAATAAACCGTAAATTTGTGCGTTAGGATACATATTAAAAAGCTTAATTTAATATTTAAGTTAGTTTTCACTAAAATCAAGCTGTCCAATAAAAGGCATAGTTTACTTGTGTGTACTGTTTAGCTATCGGTTTAAATGTGTTGATTTTGGCGATAGCGGTTTTCATACGAAGTATGACATTATAGCACTTCTATGTGTCTTGTTATTTAGATTTCTATGGTAATGACGTTTCAAAAGTACTTCTAAAAGAAGTCTAATTGAATAAATAAATGTTTGAGTTTGAGTTTGAGTTTAGAAGTGTGTTTAAAACTTAAGCAGATTTTGCTACAAAATTTTCACAGGGGATAAAATTTTCTAATATTTCAACATCAGTGATGAGGATAAAATAATAATTTAAATTTTTAATTATGTTTCGATACATTAATTTTATTTATTTAGATTTGACAAATATTCTTTTTAATACTTACCCGCCTATAAGATACCTACCTACGTAGGTAATTAAGATTGATTAATTATTTCCAATTAATATAATAATTTTATATTTTATGGCATCTTTAACTATGAAAAACACAGATTACTGTACCTAAAGATACGCTTGATTTAAATATTAATATAATAAAGGATTAATTTCACAAAATGTTAAACAATTCGAAAGACTAGTCAATGCATTTTTCACATCCTTTTTTGTGTAAGTACATTAAATTACGCTCTATTCTAATTTAGGTGATAAATAAAAATCAAACGATAATTACGATTATAATGAAATCATAACTAATATTATCTAAAGGCAATTCTTTAATTTTAATCACATTGTCTTTTACAATAAGTACGTACTGTATTTTACAGTACCTACGTATGAAAAATCAATAATATTTAATTACTTTCCCAATGAAGCATACCAGGCAACATTATGAAAATTTCAAAACGTACTTCAAAACACAACCAGTCACATAACTAAGTTCTAAGCAACCCTCCGGTCGAAGCGTCCCCGAAATGAAAAAAAAAACGAAATAAAAGGCCGAAGTATTCTCATAATCTAACCCGCGGCGTCACAGCCTCCCAAAAACCGTACCTACCTACTCGTATATTCATTTCCGTTTCGTTAATACCGCATACTTTTAACTGTCTAACTAGGTGGGTGGGGGGAGGGGGGGCCGACCCCACGCCACTACTTACACGCGGTAGGCGCAACTTTTATAATACGTACTCCGGAGCGTTTTTAACGAACGCCCCGCAGAGGGGTCGCCACCTGCCACGCACACCGAAAAATACGCAAAATAGTAGGTATGGGGCACAATGTGCCTCCGGATAGAAGTGCCCGTATTTTTAAATTATTCCCCACATGCGGGTGAGATGTTTAGTTCGGATCCTCTCGCGCTGAATTCTAATGTTTGTCGAGTTTTTATTTTTGTTTTGTGTTAAATTATTTGGGGCTTAACTCTGTTTTGTATATAATGCTTTATTCGCTTTTTGATAAGAGCTCTGAATCATCCATTATGATATAAGTTTTATTTTGTTGTTTATGCCTCTATATTCTTTTGCGGAAACAATATGTTTGTATTATGGCGTAACGTTCACGTTTTTAAATTATTTTTTATATAAATAATTTTTATAAGCTTCGCTTAATTAATTAGAAAGTAAGATATAATCCGGCTTAGTTTTGTAATGAAAATTCTGTATTGAATATCAACATTAAAAACTGTTATAAAAATATAATTAATCCTTTTGTTTTTCTTATTCCAACAAGGATAATCGTTGACTAAAGTAGGTAAATCTTGAACTAGATTTTTTAGCCAAAAATTTTTTTACATGATTTTCCCTCCATATAAAAATTCCACAGATACAAAAGAATTTACAGCATAACCTCCTTTGTTAATTACTTACACAGATAGCAGAAATGTTCACGATTCCCCCACACATGTGTCGGCGCCTGACAATGCCTGCCTTGTTACCTTCCGGACTCACTAACAGATTGACATAATTCACACGGTTAGCTATTTTTATAGTAATATCGCTTGAGACGACAGCGCGTATGATGTGAGAAATGTATGTTTGAAATAAGTCAATAGGCTTTTAGGTGTGATGTTACGAAGTTTTTTAACATTTACTTCAATGTATATAATTTCTAAATGAGCAGTGGTGGCTCAGATGAGCAGTGGTGGCTCAGTGGTGAGACCTCGGACTTCGAATCAATAAGTCCGGGGTTCGAGACCAGGCGAGCGCGCAGGAAATAAATTGATTTTTCAATTTATCTGCGCATGTTGTAACATCACCACTGCTCGAACGGTGAAGGAAAACATCGTGAGGAAACCGACATGTCGAAGAATTAAAAAGTTCGACGACATGTGTCATCCGCCAACACGCACTTGGCCAGCGTGGTGGATTATGGCCTGTACCCTCATAGGAGGCCCGTGTCCCAGCAGTGGGTACGTTTATGGGCTGATGATGATGATGATGATGATATAATTTCTGATACGTTGTAGAAGATATAATTTGATAATGAGGCTATAAAAATTGAATTGTCGTTTAAAATATAGAAAATATGTAACTTAAATTTAAAACAGAAATAAAAGATAAGAAAATAAATAAGAGCTTTAAGTTTTTGATAGTGTAGCTCTATAGTTGATTATTTAAAGCACAATATATTAAGTATCAATTAAATATCTGCTAATTATTATAATATAGGTATTACAACATCATTTAATTGAAACATCATCATCATATCATTTAAAATCTTAATTTAACAACGCATCTAGTACTACGATTTCAAAAACAAAATAAAAGCCAAAGAAATAAATTATTACTAAATTAGCTCTACACGAAACAATCCAAATCTCTTCAATACATATTCTAAATATAACAAACAACAACATACGAAATCATCTAATGAGCAATCTACATTCATAACAATAACTATCAAAACATCGGAATCTCAAAGTGAAATCACACAAAAATTTCCCCTCCCACAAAAGCTCAAAGTACGAAAATAATTCACGCGACAAAAGAGAGTCTAATGATAAATTTTCAGCAAAAAACCTAATACACGCACGCCACCCTACCCCTACTCTTCACATACACAATTTTTGATCAATACTTAAAAATTAACCCAACCCCCTTTAGTTTTTAAATGATTCTGCGCATGTCATGATTTTTAATCAGCCTCCCCATGACGCCTACATTCCTACATATAATATATATGTTTAAATGATGTTAATATACAATACGTTTTACATATGTTCCAATATTGGTTTTTTGCGGGAGGCACAATTATCTCTAGGCAGACATTTCGTTCGGTTCCTTTTATTTTGTGTATAATTAAACATGTAATTAATAATTTTATGCGTGCCTTTAGTTTTATATTTTCAATACTATTTTCGTATTGAGTTTATTTATTCTGTATTTTAATTGAAAAACGTTGTTTTATTTATAATTATCTATAGAAAAGATAATTATAAATAAAACAGCGTTTATTATTATTATTATATACATCAGAAGATTATAGTTTAAAATTATAATCTTAATCATAAATATTACGTTTCTCACAGCCTAAATATTATTCAAAAAACAAATTGACGCATTTCGCTATTATAATATAAATACGATACGAGGTTCAACTTTAAATTTTTCCACAATACCTACAATTCGTTATACCAACAAAAATTGTTTTCTAAACTAAAGAATATAGAAAATCATATTACAATGAATCCTTGATCGGTTTCTTTGACCCAATTATGAAAAATAACAAGGAATCGCCCCTGTATCACAATCTACAAATTAGACTAGCTACCCATTGTCTCAATTCAAATTTTAAGTGCCCTTTACCCTCTTTTTTGTAAAAATTCAAAAAAGATTTCGTTACAGGGAAGCATGCACTTGAATCAACACTGTTTTTTTAATCAATACACTATAGCTTATTTAAAACTATAGGAAGTTAATTATGTTATTATCAAAGGAATAATAGCTTTATTGAAGAAATTTAATATAAATATAGATCTATGTACAAAGATAAGGTAAAAAACATCAAAAATATGACTAATCATAATATTGACATTAATTAATCTAAAAACATTATTCATTAATTAAATTTCAAATTAGTACTAGGAAATATATACCTTTTTAACGTTTAGAAACGAGTTTCCTTAATTCCAAAACTTAAGAAAGAAATGCGATATATAGAGATGAAGATATTATGATATGATTAAAAAACAAATTAAAACAAAATGGTTTTTTACGCCTTCAAAAATCAACTACCTTCATAATTTTTTCTTCGTAAGAACGTAATAAGAGATAGAAATAGAGCAAAACCGCGAGTCTTAATTACTGCAATAATTACCTATAGGTGTTTTTATTTTAAGATGTTAAGTTATTAGTTAAGTTTTTAATTTATGGAAAAAATATTCCTGTATTTTATTTTCAGATATCATTGAAATCTTTAAAATAAATGTTTCATTAATTCTCCTTCCTATCAAAAGTTTTTCGCCTGACCTGCAAGACGGATTTCAATGAATTTTAACACTTATATAGATAGAGCCTTGCAGAGTCGTATACCACATATTGACGCAACACCAAGGTGGTAAATAATTAGGGGATAGATATTTGTAAGAGGATTGTATGCGGAAAATCCGCGACAATTTGCTTTATTGTAATATCTATTTATGTCTTCAAAGGAAAATACTTTCAAAGTGACTGATTATTCTATTAATAATGCCTTATTTGTATTATTTATGGTAGAAAATAACGTCAAATAACAACTACACAATTGAAATTTAGACTTTTTAACGGCTTTTAAACGCATTTTATTGAATATATTCTTTATACCTAACGTACGAGTAGTCACGGTGAGACTAAGACTGAGAATCATGTTTAAAATCCGTCAAAAAGGGTTTAATTTCTAAATGTATAACACTCACGTAAAACATAAAAAAACCCGCCACAATCAATCATCAAAATATGGTGTATTTAATAAATATACTACATCATTTTCAAAACTTCACCAAAGTCTAAAGAATTCGTTCAGAAATATCTATAACTAGAGCTATATAAAACCCCGTGCACCCCTCACTATCAAAACTATAAACGTGTTTTAGGGTTAGGGTAAGATGAAATCGATTTCGTTTGTTTATCTATACAGTGATGCGGTCCTGATGAACTATGTGTAATTTAAAAGAACTTGTTACGAATGGAAATAAAAAATTAGAGACTTACGTTCTAAATATACCTCGATATATTTAAATATTTTTTGAATATAATAAATATACAAGCCAACTGGTAAAATACATTAAAATCTTCGTTCATAGGAAATTTTTGTGTTTACAATGGAAATATACAGTTGTTGTTTGTGAAAAACACATTAGAAATTACACCTGTTCAAATAATTCCTTTTCCTAAAACGTTTACAATAGCGTTAAAATAACTTCAACAATACGATGCTATGTAAACACATGATAGGATTTCATGCCTTCTTGCAGTTAACAATACCCTTCGTAATTCATCGCTTATGATAGACTAGATTTCCGCCCGCGGCTTCGCCCGCGTTTTCAAAGGAAAACCCGCATAGTTCCCGTTCCCGTAAGATGTCCGGGATCAAACCTATCCTATGTGTTAATCCAAGTGACCCTCTTTATGTTTGCTAAATTTCATTGTACAGTGTACACTGTTCAGTAGTATTTGCGTGAAAGAGTAACAAACACACACACATCCTCACAAACTTTCGCATTTATAATATTAGTAGGATATTAGTAGTATTGAAAGTTCGATTCCCGAAGACGCTAATAAAGTTTAAAAATTGCTTTATTATTTATAAAATCAAGTTATTTTAATAAAGATATATAAATAATTTATTTTTAAAGAAAGAGCTTTCCCTACCTGAAGGTTTATATTTTATCAATTGTAAAACAAAAAAGAAGAATAAATAATGAAATACACAAGAATTTATTAAATTTTTAAAAACATTGATCTTATATTAAATTAACTACTTAATCTCACATTAAATTCTTGCCCCGAAAAAAAAAACCCTGCGTTAGATCGAAATAAAGAATAACTACTGCTTTAAGTCATATCACTAAGTAAGGCTATATCTTTCATCTACTCTCAACTTTTACGGTGAAATCTACTTACAAAGTAAATAATCCATTTAAAAGATATATAAGAATTATATGAAATTATAATTGAAGTAATTTCCCTTATATAATCGTCATAATATACCAACAAAGGGAAAATAGAATATTTCCAATATAATTAATAACGTTTCCACTCAAACGAGTACATTTATGATTTCATGAATCGACTTAACGTAATTATAAAAGTCTAAAGAAAATATTTATATTATCGTAAGCGCGCTACGTCGTAGTACTACGGCCTACGTGGCGCTACGGAAAAGGCCGTCAACTGTTTACAATTTCTCTAACACAGGCTGTATTAGAGAAATAATCTATACTATAATATTATTATAAAGCTGAAGAATTTGTTTATTTGTTTGTTTGAACGCGCTAATCTGAGGAACTACTGGTCGATTTGAAAAATTATTTTAGTCTTAGATAGCCCATTTATTTCACGCTAAGACTAACACGAGCGGAACAATGCGGGTAAAACCGCGGGGCACAGCTAGTGTATTTTATAGTTAGCTTTATCTACCCTTTAATAGTTTCCTTTACTACGTGTTTTTCTTACTTTTGGGGCGTTATTTGCCATGCTATACGTCATTAGATTATGATAATTTGGAATCTGGAAAATCTCAACAATCTTATAAATTCTGTGAGCAAAGATAGTGTAACATAAAGCCTTGTATCCACTTGAGCATGCTCGGGCGAATGAGCCGCTCATTCGCCTGAGCATGCTCAGGGGAACAAAATTAATGTTTTGGTCGAACGAGCCAAAGCTGTGCTCAGGCTGCTCAGTATGCTTTTTTACATCGTCTACACTAATGCTTAATGTTTCACTGATATCACGCCAAGCATCTTCTTTTTTTATGCGATTATAGTATTCTTCGTATGTACTATCCCATAACACCCTCTTTGATTCACATGCATCAATTAATGTGAAACAAGTCTCGTTATCCCACAAGCCACTCATTTTTCAAATAGGTAACAGAAAAAGTACTAAACTAAACTAAACTAAACTTGGGGAATTCGACGCGCTCGCCTCAAACACTTCAAACACCTCAACACTGAGCGCCGAGCGAATACTGAGCGCCTTTGAGCACGGACAAAAACCGACAGCTGCCGGCTCGCCCTGAGCGCGCTCGGATTTGCTCGGGCCGAGCGTGCTCAGGCGTGCTCAGGCGTCTCCACTTGAGCGGCTCGGCCAAATGAGCCGCTCATTCGTCCGAGCATGCTCAAGTGGATACAAGGCTTTACATAAAATATGAAGCGAACCGATGTCTTGAGCCCTCAATAAATGAAACAATAATATTATTTTTAGATAAATAGGCAAAATCATTGATTTATAATATAGTTGAACAAAATAAAATTTCAATTGTTTCATTATACTTATCATAATGATAATGTCTGTCCTATTATATTTAAAAAGATAAACTTTCCCTTATAAGTTATATAAATTCAACATACAACCCTAAAATGTGTACTAAGATAAGCATGTAAGACTCTTTACATCAGGAATTTCTATCACTCCTTACCAGTAAAATAAGGCTTTGAATAACTTACTACTTTGTCCGTTACATGAAGGCATTTTTAAGATGTTCGCAAATGCTCTGGGAAAAGACACAAGGTTGTTTTAGGGTGGTATATATATTTAGAAGTGTGTTGAAAATAATGTTAAGAAATAGTTTTGTAGATATTAGAGGATTTTAAGAGTTGATTTCTAAGTAATGAAGAATAACCTTTCGTCTAATGGAGTTGAACGTCAATTAAGTAACGATTTAAACCGTTTTTCCTCATAATATAAGTCTAGTTTTCTTATTTTATAATAATCGAAATAATGTATTTCTTTGATTATTAATTGGTACAGTTATCAGAAGGTAAATAGACTAATTATTATTGAAGGTTTAGAATGAAAAATACTGATTATATTATTGTAATCTAGATTTTAGAACTATGCATTGTAATTATTATATTTTTTATATACCTATTTATTTTTTAATTTTATATAAGTCATTCAGCTTTATTTTACAAGATTCTAGTATTACACGAGTAGGAGTATTATTTTATAAATAAAACATATCTTAAAATGTTTATGTACAGTTCTTACTATTTTAAGAACTTCTTGGAATATCTTTTTAAGGAATCGAATTTTCCTTGAATTGTATTTTTAAAGATAATGGGGATTATTTTGAATTTGAATTAATACTTTTATAAACAATCTTATTTTTTTCCGTTGTTACCTGACATTTATAAATATTATCTTTATTAGTCCTAAAATATAAAAAAGTCCTTAATTATAAAATCTATAACGTGTTTGTTTCTTTTACCTCGCAAACGGTGTAGTTTTCTGTTATGATTTTTTTGTTTGGAGATAGTTACGAGACTAAGATTGGTTTACGCGTTTCACTACGGTAAAAATACCTCATGGGATTTTTTTTTGATCACGCGGGCGATGCCGCGTGTATAAGCAAGTATTTCTATAAAGATGTTGAAATAACATATCAATAGTTGCTTAAAACATATAATAATTCAATAAATTAACTGCTAATGATATTCATAAACACTAATAAAACGTTAAATTAATTATAACAACTAAACGAATTTCATATGATATTTTTCATGAATGATAATAATTTATGTTTCCAATATGCTTACAATAAAGTAAATACTAATAGTAATACAGTCATTTTCCGATCTACAGATACCACATATTATTCATACATTCCTCATTAAAAACACTAAAACTCATATACTATTGCAAAAGCACTCGCGATTGGAGCTTTCATCAGAAACCCTCAAAATTACAATGAACAAAGATAATTTCGCATTGGATTTTTAATTAGCACGCCATTATTATAAACAATTGCGTCATTGCAATGGAATTATTGAGATCGGGAACTAGCGTAAACACTCAGTTGAATAGGAGTAACAAAGGCGGAAAAAATAAAAAATTTAATAATTACAAAACACCGCATAGTTCGTGGATAATGTTAAAAAAAAGTGTATCGTGTTGAGGGGGGTGAACCCCTCCCGCGAAATTTTTCGGCCCCTCTGCTTTCGTTTAGCGAGATTCGATCCCGCAATCAGGGTGGTGGGGGGGTATTTTTTGGCCCCCCCTGCCCCATACCCCCGCATCGTAAATTGAAGCATATAATTTTTATTACGAGCCTGTCGTATAAGCTCATTCCACTTGTCAAAATACGATACAAGTCTTTTTTTTCAACGCAATTAGTTTGCTATTTTTTTTTAATTAATTATTTTGTATTGTGCATTCGTGCCGATGTTCAATTGTTGTACTGGTTACTTTTAAATTAGCGGATAGAGTAATGAACGTAATCATAATATCGAAGAAGAGTGCCATTTTAAAATTGTAAATTGAAAAAAATTAAAATATAGGTATGTAATATAGGTAACAGGTACATTATATTGTACACTACAGTTAAAATTGAATTCAGTATTCATATTATTATATTTTAAATTAAAAATAAAAAAAATATTAGATTAAATTTTATACCCCTTTAAACTAGAAATTAGGTACCAATTAATATGAGAACTATAGTCATTAAAATTAAAAACTATTGTCGTCTCTAAAATTATTACAATAATAATTTCACTGAATTGAAAGACAAAATGAACTTAACATCGCAACGGTTCTAATTATACGTTGCATTTATTCTGATTATTATTTGAAACGAGTTTCCATTATGAAATAAGAATATTCTTTACTTCTGTGTTTGGTTTCGTTAATATTTAAATAAATATATTTAAACCTTATTCAGTCACATTCTAGATCTTGTTTGGTATTTTAGGACTTAAATTTCTATAATACAAGTCTTAATAAAAAAGAAAAACAAATTCAGAAGCTGTTACTTTCGTCGTAATTCCAAAAATACTCAAAGAAGGTTTATTAAGGACCTATTAAAACTAATTGTTGATGATATACAAAGCTGGTCATAATTGTACAATATTGATATAACCATATCCTCCTCATATACAAATATATTTTAATATGGCACATGACAAAGAAATTATGAAGAATACTGTTTTTATAAACAGTTTTTGAAGTAAGTTGAGTTCATTTAAACCTTTTCGTTTAAGCTGCAATATATCGTTTCATCCTATTAATATTACGTTTGTCTTTTACAATAAAACGGTTTAAAGCCCGTTAAATATAATTTAATTCCAATACAAGTTACCATCGATTCAGCCAAGACTCAAAGAGACATTGTGATACTTGAGACTTATTTGGCTTCACGCCACGGCGGTACAACTTCCGTATTTAAATAATTAAAACGTTTAGAATATACTCATACTGTTATAATTGTAGAGTGAATAAACGTATTATTGTACTAATACAAAAACGAAAAGGTTTACGGACAAAACTTTTGTATCAATGTAAACTTTCACAAGTCATTTTTGAACTACCACCTGATAAGGATTGAATAGATGTTTTAATTCTTACACGCAAAACTGCTGATCGGATTTTAATGAAATTTGGCAGGGACATAGATTATAGTTAGGATTAATACACAGGCTACTTTTTACGTAAATACCCAGAGAGCAGTCGCGGGTAGGAGCTAGTAAGGAGTAAACTTGAATAATTATACCTACTTTAATAATTCTTCTTATTAAATTAAATTTAAATTGAATTATAAAATTAAATGTTATGTTATTGATATAACACAGTGAAGGTATGAATGATATTTTAGATTTGATTTCTAAAGGCATTCTATGAATATGTTTTACCAAAATGAAAAATGTTATAAAAAATCGCGCTTTTTATTATAATGTATTATTTAATTATGAATTTATTTATGTAGAACTTACATTTGTTAGCAAAAAGGAAACTCTTTAATTTATTATCTTATCAGGTTTCATGGTTGCGTGATTAACAAAACTCATGACGAAATTAACTAACTTTAAAAGCTTACGTTTTAATAAACTGCAGTTTCCAAGTTATGATCAAACGAAATGATTCACGCATTCTCTAACCAAATAAAAAGACAGCAAATTCAAAACACACGTACAAAATATGATAAAAAACGAGCCGCGGCGTTGAAAACAAAACGATCAAAAGTATGTCAGTCGTGAATGTAAAGTTAGCTTTTAAAAAACGTTTCGATAAAGTGAATACGTTATTTCAACTAACAAAACCGCCCTTTCACTTTCGATGTTAAAAAAGCGTGTATAAGCCCGTTAGTTTTTTGTTTTTTTTTTAGATTCCGATAAAAAATGCCGCGCGGACGCCTAAAAAATATTTTTTCCATTCATTTGTGTGCCAAAAAAACTGCCAAAAATCGCCCACTCTCGCTTTCACGTCGCTCAAATAAAAATGTTCAGTAAAAAATCTATTTCGGCGTACGTTGGTATGAAATTTCAAGGTTATACGTACACCCGTAATTTTTACAGGCCAAAAGCCTTTAACGGAAGTTTTTGAATAAAGCTGTTTACTTCAGATTCGAGAGTCCTTTCATTTTTGTTAATTAAGTCGAACCACGAACTATTTTCTATTCAATATGGTAATTGTAGTAGTTCAGAGCTGAATGCTTTAAAAAACGGCGTAATTAGAAGTGTAGGCTATTGACTATAGAAAACAACATTTCTTTTATGCCTTAAATTTTTATTTAAATATTCATTCATAATGCAGATTTACTATTTTAAAATAAAAAGTATCATTCAATATCCTGTCTCTTATTTTTCGTTAATAAACAGTAAATCGCAATAGAATTAGATTCATTTATCTAAAGGTCAAAATCTAATGAATGATAAAATACGGGAATATTGTAGTTAATTGTAATCTCAAGGCGAATGCTACGCTACGTAGTAGACGTAGCCGCTACGGCGTAGTAACACGTAGGTTCTAAGAAATGGCTTTAGTATTTACCGACACAATTTTCTAACCAAGTTTTATTCTATTTGTGGTTATGTTTGTAAAATGGAAAGTTTTTAATGTAATTTATAAGAAAACCAACGCTTTATTCCAAACAAATACCCCCTTGGAAACATATAAATGTGGAATTTAATCGATTGCGAATTAATATGTTTAAAAATATTATTTTAACATACTTTATACATATAATACATCATATACAAGCTTTTTATAGATAATTAAAATTCCAAGTAAGATCCTTCATCCTTTGGAATTAAACATCCTCCCGAATTTATAGTCCTCCACGTAATTTCGTTGAAATATACATTTATACTGATATTATAATCATTTAGTCCTCAAGCATAGATTATAAGACTTTAAATTTTTTATTTCACTATAGAATACTCATTTATTACTCTAAAATAACAAGTATTTCTTAAAATAAATCATTAATAATAAAATCGAAAATTGTACACATACACTTCACTTATTATATTACTAGCGCGGACAAACCGCGGTTTTACCCGCATTACTCCTCTCCTATTGATCTTAGCGTTTCCTCGATAAATGAACTATCTAACAGTGGAGTAATTTTTCAAATCGGAACCTTGGTTCCCGAGATTAGCGGGTTCAAACAAATAAACTCTTCAGCTTTATAATATAACTAGCTATCCACCCGCGGCTTCGCCCGCTTTGTCTAAAACGTAATAAATTATATACTTAAACCTTCCTCTTGAATCGCTTTATCTATTATAAAATCCGCATCAAAATCCGTTTCACAGTTTTAAAGATTACATAGGAATATAGAGACAGATAAACTGACTTTGTTTTATACTATGTAGTGTGTTTTTACAATTTCTTCATTCCATTTTATAAAATAACTCTTAATATAGTAGATATTAAAGCAGGAAGGGCCTATCTTATTTTCGTCCCCACTTCTTATTCTAACTTATCAATACACACGTTGGCTTGTGTGCGTGTGTGCGTGTGTTTCGACGTATGCAAATTTGTTCACGGCATAGATTAGGCGAAGTGTTTTCGGTTTCATATATGAGTAGGTATATTATAATTTACTACTCTTAATGTAAATTTTATTTATTATTATATTATAATGACTTAAGGTACATTATTTTGCGACGAAATTTCAAGACGTTGTTCTATTCACTTAAGTACCTATATAGCGTAATTTTATTTTTATTTCGTCTACTCTAAAATTTTTAAAAAACATTCCATACCATCAATGACTAATTAACAATATATAAATTATTAGAACGTATTACGAAAGCTTAAAAACTAAGAAATAATTGAAAGAATCGCTTCGCTCGCTTCGTCTTTTTACCACAAGCCTTATTAGACCAATCAGTGGTCGAATTAGCTCTACTCTTTAACTCTATATAATTATCAAAGTTATTCAAAATGGATTCGAAATTACACATTGTAATAAAAAAAAATGTTCTATAATTATGTATTATGCGAATCAATTGAAATAACTTTTGTATTTATAATCGAATAGACATATACATTTTAAATGCAAAGGGTATATCTTAATATTTTCTCATGTGCTTAAGTATTTTATTCTTTCTCAGTATCTACGTACTATAAATGAACTTTAAACGGATATAAATCAACCAATCACGGTCAATCTACTTGTAATATTAACATTTAACGTTTTTCTCTAAATTAATGAATTAATTAAAACATATGTAATACACATTTATTGGATATAAATGTATAGAAAAAAAATGTCTTGTGTGTTGACTTTCATCTACAAAATATCTAATTTTGCCAAACTCCTTACACTCCATTCCTACAACAAGCTATGTCTAATTTATACCAAACACTAATGGTACATTTCCTCACAATTATACCAAGTTAGGCACAAAACGAATGCCGCATCTACACTCGCTAATCTGCGCACACACCTCGCGAGCGGAGTCTCCCAAAAAACGAAACGGCGCAGTTGTAAAATTGTCTAACTACCCACCCCGCTCTCATTACGGCGCGTGCGTGCGGCGCACATGGTATACGGGTCGCGGGATATGTCTTGAGATTTTTTACCGTATATGTTATATTATGTATGTATCTATTTGAGTAGTGAAATGTGTTTACAAACTTCAAGATGCCATAAACAATTAGGTAGATGATGAGCTCTACATCCTATAACTCATCCACATAACTATTTAGTTCTAAGATAATAAAACTAATCTTTTAATCTTTATATCGAGATCCTCAGTTGACAGATACAATAAGTCTGTTCGATTACTTTATGTTGTACTATAATTATAAATCTCTGATGTTTGCACATATCTGTAAAATTTGTACCATACGAATTAATGTATGAAGCCAGAAATCTAGGACCCCTAAAAGTTTCTTAACTCTATTGTTACGTGCTAACAACTTTTCTTGATATTAATACGACCTACAATATATAAATAAATAAATACATACATTTTAATTATTCGAAATCTCAAGACGTATCCCTCTAACTCCGTATCGTTAAAACCATATGAAGCTCGGATCGCGATACTAAGCGTGTTCATCTCTTTCTAGTTTTGAAAAACCGACCCCCTCCCCCCTCCCGCTCCCACACCCAACCCCCTCTACCCCACTCCTAATTCCTTACATATTTAAATTCTACTTTCAACGTATGTTTGAGTCCTTATATTGTCTCCATATAGATTCTCATATGTTTTGAGTTAATCATGCCATGATGAGTGTTCCAAGATATGTATTTTATTGTATTCTTTTATATTAATGTGTTGTAATGAGTTTTATGAATTGTGTATTGTTGATTATTGATTTGTATTATGTAGAACAACTCGCGTGTTTAGTTAAAAAGTAGTATTTTTTAATATATATAATTTATAAGTTACTATTTAGTAACTAATAAAAAAAAGAAAATTTTTATTACTAAATATTTCACTTTTTTGTCGCTTGGTTGCCTGGCAGAGATCACTGCTTAGTGATAAGGCCGTCAATTGTACTACATCTTTCTAGTACCATATTTTCTAGTTATTGTTTCTTGTTATTTAATGATTGTATTACAATAAAGTGTAATAAATAAATAATTTTTAGTTCAGTATTTTAGTTATTCTTTTTCCTATAGAAAAAGTGACTATAAATAAATAATAGTAAACGACCCACGTTAACAAATGTCAAAAAATCGGCATAGCTTGCGAATTTTAAATGGGATATGGGATCTAAGTGGGGTTGTAGGCTAGAAGTCGAGGGTGTAGTCTGTGGCTTATCAATCATTTGTCACTACGAATGGAAACCTTATTTCCTATTATGGAATCGGTTAAAATATATATCAAGCGTATTTAATTTTATGTGGCCATGTATTTGATATCAGGATATGTATTCTTAATTTTAAAATAGTCATGACAGGAATAAAATAATAATATGATAAGGCAATCGGTTTGCGTATTTTTAAATGCAACATTTTCAAATTATTACATTAACCTAACGTTTAAAAACTGAAAAACGTAAGGACCACGTAAACGTACAGGATATTGTCAATTCCTCATGCAATACAGGGTTTTAGGGGATATGACGGCGCGTTTGTGTAGCTCAAAAACGGGTGGTCCAATTTTGTTGCGGTTTGTTAAAACGAATATCTTATCCATCGTTATATATTTAAATATAAAATAAATTCAATCATATCCAGATTGTTTGCACTACTGCAGATATTTTGCACAAGCGATAGAATGCGAGTAAATATATTTAAGCTAAGTATTCTGAATTTTAACTGTATAGTTTTAGTAATCTATACCACACTAAAACTAAACTTTCATGACTAGTTAAGCAATGATGTTGCAGTCGTTTTTAATTAAATTTTACATCAAAGGTATAACATTCGTCGTAGCAGCTACGCCGTAGCATTATGAATGTTTACAGCCTACGCATATGTCTGATCAAGGTTTTGGCTTTGGGAAATCTCATTATTAATTGTTTACAATAATATAAAGTTATTTATTATTGTAATAACATATTTTATTGTTTTGAAAGCATGAAATGAAGGAAAAACAGAAATTGCATGTGTCTAGCAAATTTCGTTTAGATTCTTTTAAATTAAATGTGCATTGTGGATTCTTGTACTTTTACTATACTAGCCACTTACCCTGCCTTTGCTCGAGCTTTGCGTAGTTTGGTTTCGGTTTCATACAATTTTTTCATGAGCTCTAAGATGATATAATGTTATTTTAATTACATTTAAATAATGACTCTATAAATATGTTTGTACTAATATAATTACTCTTATTTACAGATGTATGTGGCTGGTCTCTTACTGGTAAGTTTTTAAATCGTGATATGCTTCAAGGTTGTTAGGTTTTTATTATGCAAGTTTACTTACTCAAAAGAATCATCCTACCATTAATTTCATATAAATAACTTTTTTTTTCTTTGATGCATTGCTGGTGTTGTACGCAGTAATATTTTTTAAACTATAATCTATCTGCCAAAATTTATCAAAATTAGTTCAGTAGTTTCGTCAAACATCTAGCATCTTCACACTCATACAGTTTTTATGTTTATTGTAATATTAAGCTCGTATAAAGTATGCAAGCATGTCTGTTGCAGCCAATCTCAGGTACGTATACATCTATACTAATATTAAAAAGAGGAAAAGTTTGTATGTATGTATGGTTTTCACGCATAAACTACTGGGCCGATTTTGATGAAATTTGGCACAGACAATCTTTAGACCCTGAGAAAGAACATAGGCTGCCTTTTATTTCGAAATATGTACGGGCGAAGCCGGCGCGGACCGCTAGTTAATTATATTTTTATACGAAAATCTCTTAATCAAGATGCAGCAAGTCAGCATTGACACTTCAAGATCTTTCAGCTGTTTTCTTCATTTGTTGTCCACCAACGTGGTAGAAAAACACGTATTTCGTTACAATTTTTAGAAATTAAAAGCATGAATTTCGACGTACTCGTTTAAGTTTAAATGTAAAAAGTTAGAAAATCTTAGAATACAACAAGAATATACAGTTTTAGGGCACACTAGTAAAATTTATGATTGCTTCACAGAATGGGTAACCAATCTTTGTCTAAATGTTGCATCATTTATATTTTCCTTCAATAAAATTCTTGCCAAGCGCCAATTTTCTTAGCTTACGTTGGTTCCGTATATTTTGTATTTGATAAATTTGTTTAAATGTTCTCTTCTTTATTTCGAATATGAAATACAGATTTTTGGAGAGAAACTTCTTTAGGCGCATTGGGAGTAAAAATCGCGTCATGGCAATACCGTCACATCATGGAGCAAGGCGACGATTTTGGTATCTTTGAGTCTTACCAACGAAGTTTCACTTCTGACACGAGTGCTCGGCACAGACGCTCTGTTTTAATTACTATTATAAAGGTTATTAAAAAAGCTCATAGATATGTATTTTACCACATTATTTTATTTATTAATTATTCCATTTCTTTCTAGTTTACAACAGTATGTACTAAAATGAATACAGTGCAATAATAACACGTAGATAATACTGTTTTGTGTTAGTCAAAGCAAATATTATTCCCTATTAGTCCCTTTACTCTATTAATTTACCAAATTTCATCCGATCTGCGTTATATTTGGCACAGGTGTATGAAACCAGATTAGATAAAAATTAGCACATTCGTTTTTGTGTTAAAGAGTAACAAACATGCAACTTACCTTCGAACTACGCTAATAGATTGGTGAGGAAATAAAATAAGAAATGAAGGAAGAACTCTTTATTTCTAGAAAAAAAATCATAACAACAACATCAAGTCTTTAAATTTTTTTTCTACAACATATATTAAGGTGCACAACATGTTAATAATGGTAGTCTGGAAGAGACCGTTACCTAGCGATAAGGCCGCCATTTGTACATACTTGCCCCTGTTTGTCTTATACTGTATCTGTATTTTATTTTAACTTCTGTGTGTGCAATAAAGTATTATCTATCTATCTATCTAAGGTTTTCACATATGATTAAAGAACCCTAAAAATAACACAATTATAAGTGAAAAGTATAGCCAGTTACGTCGCGGGCAGCTTTCCAAAGTTTTATTTGAAAAAAGCTTTGTCTCATCGCAACATAAGCTTAACTAGACGCTTTTAGTTAAAAATTATTTAGTTTGCATTCGTGTTAGACTCTTTTGGATTGTGTAATTTTATATGCCTTTTGTTTAACTGTAATGGCATACTATGATAATATACAGTTACATATTTTGTAAAATTAAATTGTAATACTGAAATGATTTAAAAGAGCAATTATGGAGTTTCTTGCCGGTTCTTCTCCATAGATACTGCTTTCCGAATCGATGGTATATGTTAAAAATATGTATTGACGTTTTAAAAGTGCTTCTCGAATAAGTCTAATTGAATAAATAAATGTTTGAGTTTGAGTTTGAGTTTGAATGTTGGTTACATTTAGGTGGAGTTAAAGTTAATCATAATGCAGAGTCTAGCCATTATAATTATCTTTAAGAATCGGGAAGACTATCTGATGTTCTTGTACAGTTTTAATATAATAGTACTTATCACTTTTAAAATAGCAAGGTTTTCATTTAAAACAAAATAAACACGAAATATTTGTTTTATTTAATTTTAAAAACCTTAGTTAATAGTTAAAAGACATAACGTAGTCATTTGAAATCGAAAAGCAACAAATTTCCACCATAAGCCTTTCTCGACATATACAAAAATCGCAAAACTAGAGAATGGCTCAATCGTTTTCAATCCGCGCTTTGAGCTTTATTCACTTCAGTACTGGGCTTTGAATATTTAGGAATGAACTGAACAATCGAACCATGCAGTAATGAAATGAACAGAATAAACGGACAGAATGGACAGGATATTGTAAATAAATGTTTTATTAGATACTTGTTGATTAAGTATTAGATTTATTGAGTTTCTTGCATTACAAGTAGACTTATGAACATATTGATGATTCATTACCACATTGATATTGTAAGAAAGTTTGTAAGTATGGATGGATGTATGGATGTTTGTTACGTCACGTAAAAACTACTGGACGGATTTAGATGAAACTTTACAAGAATATAGGTTATACATCAAAATAACACAAGACATATTGAAATAGATGATTTTGCACGCGGGTTCGTCCGTGGGTGAAACTTAATTAATCAATCAGTCTGGATAATCAATTTCACATCAAATGTTTTGCAAATTGCAAGGTGTTTATTGTATTAGCTTTTCCTTACAACGTATGATTTTTATGCAATTAATTGACGATAGAACAAATTTAAACCTCCTTCTGCTGCTCCTCTTCAGAAACTACATTGTTTGTCTGCTATTTATATCTTTATACAAATATAAAATAAATAACTCTAGAAAAGCTAAACTAATTTTTATAAGCTTTCATTTACTGCCGAAAAGCGGAAGAAATATTCACACATATGAAAAACTTTCCAAAACAAGATTCTGAGAAACATATCGTGGGGCGATACGGTCAGTTAAGCATCTACTTAAATATTGTGGCGAAAGTTTGGATGTGTATACTAGCTGCGTCTCTCGGCGTCGTCCGTGTTGTCCTGGAATAAAAAAATAACTTGTTATTAGGTAAAGATAGCTTTGTAGGGGTAAAATAAATTTAAAATATGTTCAATAGTTTACGGGTTAAAACTTAATTTATAAACAAGCAAAAACTAACTTTTCTCTTAAAAATAATATTATCTATACTAATATTATAAAGCTGAAGAGTTTCTTTGTTTGAACGCGCTAATCTCGGAAACTACTGGTCCGATTTGAAAAATGCTCAGCTAGTTTATTCATATAGGTACACGTTAAACTGCTTGTACTAATCTGCATACAATTTTGCGCAGAAGTATCTTAAAACCTGGAAAAACAGGTGGGATAGGTACTTAGTATTAAACTACTACAAGTAAAACCGCAACCTAGAGCTAGTAATAAATACATAAACATCAATCAGCAATCAAATTAATAACACAAACAACGTTAATACTAAACGAACCATCCATTTAAATCGAACTAAAATATAATTAGATAGTCCGCTGCAGTTAAAAAAGCCGAAAACCTATTGTACACAAAGTTTCAGTGATATTCATAATGAGTATAACAGAGGGGGGGTGGGGGGGACTCGCGGGCATAATAAATTCATTTGCTAGTTTTTCCAATAATTCAGTGATTGGTGGAAAAATATCTGCTTTTCATATTGAATTGGTATCGTTTTATCTCTTTTCTGCGTGGCGTGTATTGTTCGTACGATTTGCTATAAGATTTTTTCTTGTTGTTATTTATTTATGTATAGATTTTTAAGATAGTTTATTTTGATTTAGTTTTGGAAACTTCTTGTGTTTAGATTTTGGATCTAAAGTTTGAAAAAAATATTATTAAAAGCTGACTCAATTTAATTTGTTAAAACATGTTAAGAACAACAACTTCTTGATTTTATAAGTAGTAAGTAAAGGAGTAGTTTTTAGCAAACTTTTATTTGTAACGACTGCATTTGTCTACTTCTCAGGCTACTAATAAACCATTAATTAAGTATTATGTGATTGGCATTTAAACACGCGTAGGTATACAATTATAAAGATAAGAGATAATAAGATAAGCCAGTAACATGTGTAACAGATAAAAAGAAATGGATTTTACTGTTTGGTTTTTGTCTCTTCACTCGAGCCGAAAATCCTCAACAATTATTAATTTTAACTATGCTCAGTAATTGTAATAATATGTCGATAGGTATAAATATATAATAGGTATAAATATACCAATGGTATTGATACCAATTTACACATAGGTTTTTCATTCACTCTTTCTAGCCTACGCCGTTAACCTCTAAGCTAAAAAAAAACCTTAACTTACAACTTTAAAGATGTAAATTCAACATTCTATTGCCTTTCACCTCCGTTCCACTGCATATCACGAAGAATACCTCATCCTCATTATCAGCCTATATACGTTCCCACTGCTGGGACACGGGCCTCCTATGAGGGTTCAGGCATCCACCATTCTGGCCAAATGCGGTATGGCAGATGTCACAATTCGTCGAACTTTTAATCCTTTTCCTCACGTTGTTTTCCCGCGAAGATGTCTCCGAAATGCATTATAATATGAAAATAAATTGTAGACATTAGAGCTATACTTAAAAGGAACATATTGTAAATAATATTACTATAATAAATTAGATACTATAAAAGTGAACGTACGAGAAGATAAGACGCTGCTAAATAGCTTATACTAATTACTATACCTACGCGTAGATATCACGTATAGAACAATGTTTACTTAATAGACAAGTTAATTCACTGTAATAACAACAAAATAAACTTCATTCAAACTTTTTCATTCATAAAAAATGTCTCTGCTTAGTAATTTGTATTAAAAGAGCACGCAATAGTTTCAAAGAACTACAATCGAGCAAGAATAGGGTCGACTTAGCGCTATATTGTGACGTCATAGCTGTTAATTCAAACTAATTAATAATTTTGTATTTTAATTTAATTTAAGCACTCAAATAAAAGTTACTGAAGCGCAGTAAGTTTTACCACTTTTCGATAGGCAAGCAATTATAGGCATATTTGTTTATAAAAAATATTTAATAAAAAATACGTCTCATCTGGTTATCAGATCGGTGAAGGACGATCTCCCACGGGCTCTTAGACCATATCTCTGTACCAAATTTCATCCAGATCCAACCAGCCAATTTTATACACCCATCCTCACAAATATTCTCGTTTCTAGTACTAAAATTATCCGGAATACCTCAAAGCACTTTATAGTTAAAATATTATACACATTTTTATCCCTTTTTCCTTCTGTTTATAGACAAAACTGACGTAATTTGCATGGCATTGCCTATTTAACCTAATTTTATTATCATTTCATTATACAGGCTTTATTTCAAGACGTAATTACAAGATCTAAGCAAATCCAAACAAAATACTCAACTACCGTTTTAGATGTCATTCGCAGAATTTTAAAGATAATGTAATGTTTATTTGGCTTATAAAATCTATTGTTTTAAAGAAAACAAATCTGTCTTTAACAAACAAAACAACTAAATATTTATTGAATTATTTATGTTATAATTATTCATATTTGTGATACGTTTAAAAGGATATTATTGCTATAGTAAAGTGTTGTTCCGTGTCCCCTTGTGGGGCATGGGGTCGACGTTTTCGCGTCTACTAACACATTTTGTATACGTTCACGGGGTTAATACATTATTATACTATAGCTTTTGAACTAGTAGTATAAAAATTATTGTGTCCAAAAAGAATTTACCATTATCTTTACTAATGTAGAGTCAAAAAAATTATACATTTACAAACCTTACAAAACGTCTTTACAGCTAAAAATTATTAAATATTAAAAAATATAATAAATTCGAACTTTTATAATAATACTGATGAAAATATGTTTTAAACATATGTAGTTAAAAATAAAGTACTTTAGTCGGGCTTATATTAATTTTTCTTGAGATTAAAACTAGATTCAATATGTTTAATTATTGAAATTATTATTCACGAAATAATTTGTTTTAATCACTATACCACGAGCCAGATAATGAAGAAAACTTGTCTGTAATCTTATAAAACTATATAAACTAACCATATTTTAAATTTATTATTTAATAATTTATTGAAAATACTCTATCAATACGTCAAGTACATTACAATGATGTTAATTCTTAAAGCACACCTTTAATAAACACAACATTCGTTAATTTACAAAACAAAACTTAAACTTAAACTTACTTACAAGTATAGTAACTTAACAAACTTATCTACAAAATAGACTTAAAATAGACCGTGCATGGACTAGGGTTAACTTAATCGACTACGCGTTACATTAACTTGCTACGACGTAGCGGTCTAGAATCTTTATGTTACTAGCTCTTGTCAGATTATTTAGATCTTACCATCGTTTTACTAGTAATTCTGGATTTTTATACGTTTTGATATTGACATAAAAGGAAGAATACTTTAATAAAAATTGGATAGTTTAATATTATCTAAGTTATGTGTGTTGTATTTTCTCAGCATATGTAGTATGAGCTTTTATTGCTGACTAGCTGATTTTCAGTGCTGTAAATATTACAAACGTTTCGAATTTATACTGTTTTAAACTTTGTACATACCTATATCTTTCTAGCTCACGGCATAGAGACTATAAATTTGAAGGGTTCCATTAAGAATGGTGGAGTAAGATTTATGTAAACAATTATTTATGTTATCTTTTGTTAGGTACTTATTTTGTAAAGACATTATTTTGGGTTAAAATAGACTCTATGATTTTGTGACTAGTAGCGTGTTTTAGGTAGCAATCAATAAATTATAAATTGTATAAATAGCGCATTTTTCCTAGTAACATGTAGTCATAAGCAGTGCGTAATTGTATAGACACGTCATTGATATTATTTCTTCCTAAATTTTGTAAACAGTTCGTTATATCGTTCGTCGTTCGTAAAAATAATAGCTCAAAATTTAATTATATAGAAAGTAACTACCGCGTAATATTCAGCATATATTACAGATCAAGAACTTCTCTAAGTGTTAATCTTCTGAATTGACGTAATTAACATTTTACTTTTTAGAATCTATGAAAATTTCAGAAGCCATTCCGTGATTGGGGTGACTTTCATTATAGCTACAACAATTTCTCGCACATTAAAACGAAGATACTTTTTAATATCACAAATGCACACATTATTTATTATATGCCGTGTTTTATACGTATGAGAGCGCTATTAGAGAAACTAATATTCATTGTTCTGCGTTTTATTGTTGACTCTAATCAAAAAAACATGCCGTGTTCGCGAATAGTCATCGCAAATCATCCGGCTTCCCGTATTGTTGCTACTAATAAAAAACTTCTAATAAACATGCAACTAAGCCTCGGTTTCCGGGCAAATAAAACATAAAAATATATCCTATTTTCATAGGGTGGTGGAGGCGGCCCCCGTACCGACGCTCTGCGCAAAAACCCGAAAACATCAAAATGAAAATGAGACGAGGGAGGCAGGGGGTGTGTTGGTAATTCATTTTTAACATTAAGCTTGTGTGCGTTTTAAAATACAGTCGGGCGGTTAAATTTTATATTAGTAGATAATTATTTTTTAATTATTTTTATTGGTTCGTTGGTGGTTAGTTAGTTAGGTAGGCATTTGATTTTGTGTTGGTTCAATTTTAGTGTGAAAATGCAGTGGTTTATTAGTTGAGTTTGAATGCAATTTTAAAACTAGCTTTGAATGTACATAACTGTAATATGAGGTTTCTCTAGTTACGAAATAGGCTGATGTACCTTACATACACGGTACAATTTTTAATGTAAGTTACTTGAAACTTAATAAGTAGCATTCTTAAAAATTAAAATTAAAATTAAATTCGCTGAATATTTACAGAATTTTTAAAGTTCACACAGAAAGTGTCGCTTTTATTATTAATTTGATTAGTAATTAGCAATATGTAGTTTTAATTTTAATATTTTAAATATGCATTAATTATCGTTTTATATATTCAAAGATATAAGTATTTTAGAAAATAATTTGTGTAGTATCGGAATTTATAGGATAGGATACTAAATGTTTATTAAGTTGTTATAATTTAGGAATCACGGGGCGGTTAATTTAAAGTGAGTATTTATTATAAAAAATTGACAGAGTTAAAGGACAGACGTCTGTCGTACATCGAAGTTAACTAGGGACTGCCTCTTCGAGTCCCATACAATTAGATCCTTACTTACTACCTGGGTTTCTCACCCCGCAACATACTTCGTTCCCGCGTATACAAATTATTCTCTAAACTATCTTATCTAAACATCTGTTATTTGGGCATTTATCTTAATCACTTTATTTTACAACCTTCTCTCAAAAAATACTTACGGCTAAGTACAAAGATGCAATAAAACAATAAAATAGAGAAACTTA